>CAKNXH010000436.1:60406-71306 GCA_932178445.1 Andricus quercusramuli
ATGAGTATCTGAATTTTGATTTCGAAATTATGTGCAATGATAATAATTCGCCAATGCTTCTTGTGTTATGAAGTGATTAATTCATTATTGGCTAATTAATTTTATTACAAAATTGAATAACATAAATATTTAATCTGGATTTTTGCCTATCAAGTGACATAAATTGATTATTTATTCCAAGGTGAAGTGATTGAATATTGGGTATAATTCTTGTAATAAAAGTTTCTTTTTTTAAGCCTATCTCTATAACAATGATTTAATTTTTTGTAATATTTATGAAGTCGAATGAGTATCTGAACTTAATTTTTAAAACTATATGCACAATGTTCATGAGTTTTATTTGTTTCTGAAAATTATTATAAACGATTAATAGTAATAAACATTTCCAGGAATACTACATACATAAATTTACGTGGAAGGGGGTTTTTTGAGAGAAATAATATGGGAAGTCAATTTTCAAGTGGTCATTAATTAATTTATAGTTATGAATAACCTTTGCGATTTTCAAGATTGTTTTTACATTTTTTGAAGTTTTATGTTCACGAGGGGTAGTTATGTATGACATAGGGGTATTTTTTGGGTCACGTATGACATGTTCTCGGAGAGGAAAAAAGTATCGAAACATCTCCGCCAACTGTGCTTTATGAATATTATTTTTTTTAGTAGAAATTTGGACGAACGAATAGTGATTCAAAAATTGAGTAAGGGTGGAAAATTAATACAAAAAGCAAGCGCGCTTGCGCGCTCACGTAATAGTCCACATTGTACTATTAAGCAAAATTTTTAGGAATTTAATTATTTTTTATAAAATTTTAAAATTTATGAAATTCAAAAACGGGAAAAATCCAAATTTTTGGCCAATTAATCAAAATTCCAAAGCAAGATCAGTTTTTAATCTATCTCACTTGACGCTACAAATTTCTCTCTCCAAGCAATACGTATAACATTGTGCATTGGCCCGCAAAAGAAAATGTGCATAACAATGTTAACGTTGGGTCTTGAGAGTAGTATTTCTTTTATTATTGTAAATCTCAAAATTTTGAGCAAATTTTTATAATAATCAGTTATGAATTTCATAAGACCCTGAAATGTAAACGTCACATCGGTAAGTTTATAGGTTATGTCCCATATCTACGAATATGTTATATTTGCTATAAAACAATTTTGTTATATAAGAAACGTCGTTCTTCGTATATATTATTGCACTGATCAACAACCAACATCTTATAATAATTTCAAACCAGAAAGTTTGAAAAATTCTTAAAATTTCAAATTTTCTAAATTTGATGAATTTCCGAATATTTTCTGAATTCATTCGACAATTTTGCAATGTTTGGTAATTATTAAATTACAAAAATAGAAAACATTTCAAACATTCCATAAGATTTATGAAATGTTATTAAATTACCGGAATAATAGAAAAATTGAGATTTTAAAATTTTGAAGATTTTGAAAATCTCTAAATGTTTTAAAATTCTTAGAATCGGGAAGGCTGAAAAATCCCGAACAATGAAATTCTGGATACTGTCAGATTCCCGAATTAGACAATTTCTGAATAATAACATTTCGGAATAATGAAATTCTTGAGTTGGAAAATTCCCGAATAATAAGATTCTCGCATGATAACATTCCCGCATGATGAAGTTCCTGAACACTTTATAATATTATCGATTTTGAAAATACCTGAATAATAAAATTCCAGACAAAACATATATTTTGAGATTATATTACATTTATGTAATCTTCATAAAAAATCATATTTTATTAAAAAGTTCATAATGTATAAAATTCCAAAAATGTACCAGATGTGTTCAAAATTCTCATGAAAGTTTTGAAAGGTTTTAAAAATCTTAAAATCGTCAAAATTTCTAGAATTGTCATAATATTTCTGAAATTTCTATTGAACTTCAAAAATTTCATGAGACTTCAAAAATTCTCAAAATTCTTGATTACAAAATATTTTACCATAAATTTTCAAAAATTCCTGAATTCATTATGGCATTCATACACTAATATTGAAAATAGTATGATATTAGGCACACTTACCCATAAAATTGATAAAAATGGCGGTTGTGAAGAGTAGATTCCCAATTAGGATCTTCATTTTTTCAATGTGTCGAGACAGTTTTCGTGGACGATAACTGATAAAGAGGCAAGATTTTCATCGCGCTATATATACTAAATAGTATCCTGTTGTTCAATCTTATGATAAGACGCGAAACCTTCGAAACTATTAGAATTGAGAACCCGGCAGTAATACTACGTCGCAGAGGCAATCAAATGTCTTCAAAGTCGGAACAAATACTTAAAGCTACAAACATTGCCTAGACCTTGTAATCTGTTTTTCTCCTTTTCAGATATCCGGGACACCGGGGAAAATTTTGCTCGAGTGTGGAGTTTGGTAATAATTATTCGTAGGGGTGGGACGAATCAGAAATTCTTCCTCCTTGAAAATCTCATTTCCACGAAAAAATTCTTTCAAATGGTACCTACTCCAAAGTACATTTTATTCTGTTCCTTTAAAATGAAGTAGATTTTCAAAACAAAATCAAGCATTAAAATATTCTTATAGTGAGACATGAAAGATGTCATTTTTTCAAATATTTTGAGAAATTTTCAGGGTTGTCAAGTACCCCAAAATTACCTTGAATTACACAAAAAATGCCAAAGTGTGGTAAATTCAGGTCGAAAAATTTGGAAAAAAATATATTTCGCGAGGTACATCTTGGCGAGGTTGATTGATTATGCACCAAAGACAAAAGATAATATTATTCCTGATATGTCAATTAATATCATAATTTATCAAAATAACAGAATCGAATCAACATAATTTTTCCGAGCTCTAAATCCAAATATATGTAAGGTTTAAATGTTCTCTGCTGTTCCTATTCAAATAACTTTGAAATTCACAATTTTACTAGAGGTTGTTGCCTCTTCTACTACAGTTGGGCAATGACCATTTCATGAATTAAGGAGTAGAACGTTAATTAGTCCTGTATTTGGAAAATAAATTTCCTCCAACCAAGTCTTAAGGTGGTCTGCAAATAATGAAACCAATTATCATTACTTTGATACAATTTTTAATAGCAGTTATAATGTAATGTCACCTCAGGTAAGTTCTACCGATTTTGAAGCATCTACTAAATGGTCTGAATAATTTCCTATCCACAATTGGTCTAAATTATCCGCTCGGTTCTTCCAGAACTAGAAATAGAGGTGAAAGAAGTTTCCTGTCAGCAGATATTAGTGGTTGGATAGTGCAACTGTGTGTCGTGGACTAAACAAACTGGACAATGCATTCCACCCTTTTTTTCCTTCAATAACCAAAGTTCTCCCGGAATGAATTTTCAATTGAAAAACACTTCGATCCGAATTATAAACATCCCCTCGTCAACACATGCTAACTATTGCTTCACACTGGCTACACATTCATTTGCCTTCATTTTGAACTCATCGTCATTTTCCAAAGTCTTTCTTGTAACTCATTCTTCTTCAGTTTTGATGAACTTGTTTACTTTTTGGGAAACTATTCTGTCTTTCTTTTTAATTTAGCAAGTCATGTTCAAGAAGCGCGGATGCGAAAATCTTCATGGTTAACCTCTTTTTGTGCTTGTAATTCCCATTTGTGTATGTCTTTATCGTGAACCATTAGCGTCTTATCAAATGCTATTTTGATATTTTCTAATGTAATGTCACATATCCTAGAAACTTGTCTCTATCAATACCGCCTTCATGGAGAGTATAGGCCCAACGTCTTGGTTGTTTTACTGAATGAACTTTCTTGCATTTTTGCTGTACACTCTCGAGACTGAAATTTTTCTTCTTTCCACTTCTTCAGTATTTGACTGCTCTTAATTTATAGTCGTATGATAGTTATTTCTAATCTTTTGTGCATCTAGCCTAGGTGAAAAAGGCAAATCAGAAATATGGTGTTGAACATCATCCTGTATGATTTGTGAATCTGCATTTTTGAAAGGCTCTTGAAAATCTAGGGAATCTTCAATAATCATCTCCACCCCCCTAAATTCTTTCAAGGCATCCAAAAAAATTGCTTCAAATTGATCCTTTTATTCAATTCCTAGAACGTTTCTCGGAGTGTCTCCCATATTTATTGTTTTGAATGTAGCGTGCAGTCAATTTATATTATTCAAAGGATTCAGCTTCATTTAGAGAACCTGTAGAAACAACTGAAAAAATTTTAACAGAAAATCCAAATTTTTCCCGTCGAAACATATATTATCGGTTTTTCATAGCCACGGCTAACGATTGTGAACTCACTCGGAAAAAGCGGAAAAATTGTTGAACAATCCAGTATCAGAAACGAAAAACTTTCAAAAGCACAAGTCTTTTTAATTCTTTTTTAAAAGTATTTTCACAACATTAAATTCAATTTTAGCGTATATAAAAATGGCTAGTGTTTTTCGCAAGGAAAAAGTTCAAACCGTCCAAAGATTACTTTATAGAGTGTTAAGTAAATAATTCTGAATAGAAATACTCTCCCAGCATCTCTCGTTTATTTTTTGAACAAACAACATCCATTATTCTATGTAATAATGTGGATAAGAATCTAAAGACTAATTTTCAGATTAGGTCAAGTGGTCACCGTTTTGAACTCTTATTGTCAATTTTTGAAATTTGATCAGTAAGTAATTTCAAAAAATTCGGAATCGCAAAATGGCAAAAGGCAGGACACCTTCCCCTATACAGATTTTCCACGTATAATATCGAAATTGGAAAATTTTTATCCTGGTTTGAGTCACTTTGGTTTTTTCACGAAATGAAATTTATCGCCGAATGTACAATAATAGAATCGCTGACGATGAATAATTTTATAAAAGCGTAAAATTGAAAATTATTCCCGCAGGGACAATAGGAAAGATTCAATATTCGTTGTCAGTCTATTATTGTACCTTCTGTGAGAAATTTTATCTTGTGACAAAAACAAGGAAATTTATTTACAACAGATCGCATATCTTAAAATTAAACAAACTTTAAAAATGATGCGCTTAAGATTTATTTATAAATGTTAATATGTGAAACAATTTAGGAATAGTTACCCTCTTCAACCTTTTTTTCCCTCAAAAATACACAAATACCTCCATCTTCTGCTTTGTGCGCTACACGTATTTTATTCGGATTTTTTCGCTCGATTTGACACTTATTTTGCAATTTTCTACATAATTGGGGGTTGGTTCATCCCCACACAATTTTTCTACTCATGTTGGATGGACTCTATTTTAGTTCCTACGTTATAAAACTATTTTTCCAATTGTCTTTGTGCATGTATATATCTCTTATGAGTTTAGCAATTTTCAGCAAATTTAAAAATATTTCTAGGGTTAGTCTTCTTAGTGACTTATATTGACCTTTTTCGTTGAAAATTCATGTATTTTGTGAATTATTCTTTTTTGGTAGGAAATTAATCTTTTTCGCTAGAAATTCATTCCTTTGGCTTGATAATTAGTTTTTTTTTTTTTTTATTATTAGAAATTAACTTTCTAAATGAAAATTTAACTCCACCGTGTTTCTTTGAGCATCAATCTTCTCCAGATTAGAATTCAACTATTTGTTTGAAAATTTGTGTATTTTCTTGTGACTTTGTATTTTTTGGTAGAATATTATTATTTTCTGTAATTGATTCACCTTTTTGCAGGATAATTAAATTATCAGGTTGAAAGTTCCATTGAATATTTAAATATTTGGATGAAAATTCAGCCATATTGTTAGAAATTATTCTTTTTTGGTAGAACATTGGTACTTTTTTTATTGAAATCTATTTTTTCTTAGGCTGAAAATTAGTTCTTTTTTTCATAGAAAATCCTCTTGATTAACTCAAAATGCAACGAAATTTCTTGACGAAATTTTTTTCCACAGATGTATAATTTTTCAAATGAAAATTCATTTGTTCGATTGAAAATTTAGCTATTCCATAAAAATGTATAGTATTGGCTCAAAAACTTATTTCTTGAACTATGCATTAAGCTATTCTATTTTTCTTCCATTAAAAACTAAAATATTTGTTTGACAATTAGTTATTTTGGTAAAAACTTAGTTTTTTGAAATGAAAAATTAGTTTTTTAACTAAAAATGTAGCTATTTCATTCTTTGGCCAAAAAAATAAAAATTAATCTTTCTTATTTAGGAATTCATCTATTTTATTGCAAAGTCTTTTTTTTAGCAATATAATCTTTCTGGTTGAAGATTCAACTACCAGGTTAGAAATTCTATTGAAATTTAAAATATTTGGCTCAAAATTCATGTATGTTATTTATAATTTCCGTTCGTAGAAAATTATTTTTTTTGCTTGAAATTCCATTTTTTGTGTGAAAATTACTTTTTCATTGATAATCAATTTTTCCCATGAAAATTTAACTACCCAATTTTTCGTCGGAATTTTTTTTTATAGACATCCAATCCTTTTGATTGAAAATTCATGTATTTCATTGAAAATTGGTAAATTATGTTAATTAAAATTCAATAACACTTCATGTCATTATGGCAATAAAGGATAAATATGGAGCTCTTCTTTCTTAAGTAATTTTTGTCTATACATTTTTTCATGAGTTTTCATATCTTCTTTAGTTCAAATATCAACCTATTATATTTTTCTTTGAGAATTTATTTCTGATTCATTAAAAAATAACTATTCATTCAAAAAGAGCACTGCTCTGTAAAAAATTTACTTTTTTGGTCGAAGATTCATCATTCTAGTTCAAAATTCATCTGAAATTTGTTTTAACATCTACGATTATTCATAATAAACAAATTGGTACTTAAAAATAAGAAAATTTGTCAAAAATTTAGTGAGATAAAATGTTTCTCCTATTTTTTTTAGGTAAGATATATACTTGAACAAATACGTATTATTTAAATATTGTGGAATTATCCGAACAAATTATTTTATTATCATTGATCAAATAATTCATAGTCTAGAAAACACGTTCATTTCGCGAATTAACTGAAAAAAGAACAAATATTTAAACAAATTAAAATTGTTCAAACAATTGAATATTAGTTAACAAATTACTGGGTTCTCTTAGATTACCGATTAATGATTATTATTTCTTCGAAAACTTTTAAAAAGCGTCAATAAACCGCAATATTACGTGAAATTCAAATTTGTCACTTATGGGGTTTTCTTTCGGGACCCATGAGAGTGGCTTGAAATTATTCAACCTCAAAATTTATGATTGATTCTTATTCTCTGACGAATTCTGAACAATATACTGAAACACGAAATTATTCGTGACATAGTATCACGTTAAATATAAGATTTACAAAAAGCTGACTTTTTCCCATGTTAAATCAATGGGAAACTTCAGGGTCTTTGCGAAACCCCTAAATATTAACTGGAGGGGAGAGTACAGAAATTCGAAGAATGGAGAATAAGCGCCAGCCTAATAATGCATATAATTATTAATTATCTAGTGAAATCAAATGTTTATCTGAAATAAAATGAATTCACTTTGGTAGACATCACGTCTGCATGCATAAAAATGTTAAGATAGATTAAATTTTTTTTTTTCTGTCATGTTAAGTTGCATTTGTTTATAAAAATTTTTTAAATTCTTTCAAAAAAAGTATCAACATTTGAGAGAAGTGAAGCTCTTTGCACATATTATGTGTTTGCTTAATTCAATATTTGTAAGTTTTACCGTTTATCATCGTGACAGCACATTTTCTGGTACCTTTAAAATTGCGGCTTATAGGGAAGCGGTGATTCATCAAAATATATATTGTTTATAAGGCTGTGAATAAATAATGATATTCTGAATCAGGCACGAGGAGAATTTTTCAGGTTTTTTTTCTATCTGAATCAAATTGGGTAAAATTTAAGTAAAGACTAGAGAAAATTTTCAGATTCGATTAGCAGAAAGTGCGCCACTGAAGATTGTTAAAAAATCATTAATCCGATCATGCAAAGCATGAAAAACATGAGAAATCGAGAAGTTTGATAACACGAGGCAACAGTGTAACATTTTTATCTCTATAGAAACAAGGAGAAGGCCTTGTAGTGACACTGATAACGAGAGCTAGCTTGTATACATTTTCAAAAACTGCCTTCTGATTGTTTGTTTAAAGTAAAGAGATATACGGTTGTTGTACAATCTGAAACATATGATGGATTAATACGTGATCAATATGGATCAAAATATTAATTGATCATGCATATTCAGGATCCTTATGGGCTACTCTTCAACAGATTTCCCCTTGCGGTTTTCAAAATTTTTTTGCGGTTGTATATTTCTCTCATCATCTATAGAAGATTGCAATTGTTTAGCAATATTTGTGAAAATTATTCGCCTTGACTAAGCATCAGCTCGAATGACTCAATTTAAACACATTGAATTCCCATGGTTTTAACAAATTGAAGGAAAATAAGAATTTTTCAGACTCTTGAAATTACAATGGATTAAATCGATTTGAAATTAGTTATACATATGCAGCATTTTCTTACGCAACTTTCCCACCTGTTTTGATTCTTAAATTTTTTTCAGTTGTACATTTTCCTTATTTTCCATAGGAAATTGAAATTATTAACCCTCCGAGGACAACCTGGATTCGTCGGACGTATAGAGCAACATGGGGTGTATGCACACCCCCCTCTGTTTTTTGGAATTAAATTTTTAATGGCACATTTCCTGGTTACGAAAAATACTTGCATTCAAGACCAAATACCTAGAATCAATTTAGCCAATAATTAAGGAAAGTTGTCTAATATCGAAATCCTGCGGTTATCCTTATGACAATCTTTTAAATATATATTTTGTCTATTTGGAGCATAATTCTTGAAATGTAAATGTAATAGTCGAATTTTGTAGAAGAATTATTTTATTAAACAAACATCAAAACGTATTCTGAGACAAAAGTCAGATTTTCCATTTTAAGTTTTGAATTTTCAACTAAATTGAACGGATAACGTGTTTAAGCGCATTATATATATAATTAAAAAAAAAAGTTAAACAACCACCGCAGGGTACCACTAAGAGCAACTGCCATCTGGAAAAAATGTCAATGGCCCCCAGTAGAACCGCGGTAAAATACACCTATGGCCACGTCTCACATCCGTGAGATGGGTGGTCACAGGGCACGACGAAATCACAGCGACAGGCCGGCGAAACCCTCGTGTGTCTTGAGGACACGAAGCGACCCAAGGATGACAACTTTCTGCATCCATCTCGCAAGAGCCTTAGCATATGTTTGGCACGCGGGTATGGCTTTAAGGTTACGAACCAGCGATAATTTCACACCTCCGAGAGCACCTATCACAAGGACAATTACTCGTACCGAATATTTTGGGTACAGTCGACGCAGCTCTCTTTTAAGGTCTTGATATCTCTCCTCTTTTTCTTTCTCCTTTGCAGTGATGTTGTATTCGGATGGAGCCGAGAATTCGATCACGAATATAGTTCGTTTCTCGAAGTCTTGGAGAACAATGTCAGGCCTCGAGTGCGCAACGGAGACTGCTGCCCGAAAATCGTAGTTCCAGAAAATCTGGCACTTCTCGTTTCGGACAATTGACTCTATATCCCTTGGAGCGTTCGGCAGGGCAGGGTCGCGACCAACACCGTAAGAGCGACAAAGGTGGTGATAAAGTACTCTTAGGGCCGCATTATGTCTATAGATATACGTTGTTCCTGCGGGGGTCGGACACCCCGATAGTATGTGTTCTAGGTACTCAGAGTGTGCATGACACGCTCTGCACCTATCACTGGGAACTTCTTGACATAAAATGCGGGCGCGGTATGCTAAGGTGGAGATTACACCGTCCTGGCATGCGAAAATAAAGCCCTCTGTACCTGAATTGAGCCCTGATGATTTGAGGAAAGCAAAAGTTTGCTCCTTCGACAAGGACCGTTTTTCTACATTTCTGTGAAAGTTTCCGTGCATTTGCTTGTCGAGTAGCTCTTGGTGAAATTTTCTAACCTCTGCTTTCTTTACTTCGGCTTTCAGACGTGAAGCATCTAGATGGAGTAATGCACTTTCCTCACTTCTGATGTTGAAATTCAGGCCAAGGAGCTCGGCAGCTTGCTCCGCGGCTTTGTAAAGGAACGCTCCTTCGCCAATCATCTCGTGGTTTCTGACCATCTTTAGGAGAGGATCTCTGCCATTCGCAACTATGTAAGCTGTACTTAAAACAATTCGGTTATGAAGACATTGGAGATTCAGAAGTCCACGTCCGCCTTGACGGCGTCAAATTTATAATCGCGGAACTGACGAATTGATATGCAAGCTTTTATGCATATGCATGATCTTACGCGTGGTGACACCAAGGGCCTTAAGCTCGTTCTTCGTCCATTGAACCACCCCAAACGAGTAGAGTAGAACCGGGACGGCAAGCATGTTAGTCGCAGATACCTTGTTCAACGCCGACAGATTGGAAGACCAAATCTGTCGAAGAAGATGCTTGTATCTGCTTCGGAGAGACTCCTTCACTGATGTTACGTCCTGGATGCGGCTTTGAGGCACGCCCAGGTATGTATAGGTCTCTCCAGTGTTAAGGTGTCTAATAACACTTATATCCACAAGCTCAGGGTCCTTGGGAACGCCAGTAATCTTTCCTTTCTTCAAATGAATTTTGGCACACTTGTCCAAACCAAAGTCCATCCCAATCTCTCCTGTGTAGTTCTTGACGATATTTAAAGCAGTTTGAAGTTTGCTTTTACCAGCGGCATAGATCTTCAGGTCATCCATATAGAATACATGAGTGACCTTATGCTCACGCTGACTAGTGTCGCCACAGAGGTATCCAGGAGAATTTCGTAGTGCGAGAGATAGAGGCAAAAGTGTGATCCAAAAAAGCAAAGGGCTCATACTATCCCCTTGAAAGACGCCCCTCTGGAAGGTGACATTGTTCGTCGTCAGACGATAATTCCTAGATGAGATGGTAAATCTAGTT
>CAKNXH010000437.1:0-63946 GCA_932178445.1 Andricus quercusramuli
TAGAGCTACCATCTGCCACTCCACATGTTTTTAGTCACTTGCTTCCTGATGGTATAGAAAATGTCTCACAATGCGACTGGTGTTCAGTAAAACTGGCTTCTACACTGCTGCCAGTACCCTAATGATTCATAAATGTTCAAGATATTCAGTACAACTTGCATGCCCAATCTACAATGCCTGTAGCGGAAATCACAATAGGATGAATAGATACATGTTTCACATTCCTCCATATTGTCTTTACTTCATGCCTTGGCTCGCTATACCTATGAATCTTGGTTGTATAGGTTGTCTGCAGATTTCGGTTGAGTGGACAATAGGGTGGTCCAAAAAATTTTGTTTCGAATTTTTATGGGGACACCCACAAATTTGTTCGAATCCACCCAAAAATAAATCCTTTTTTTTTTGTTTCGAAAACAAATGATATTTAGGGGTGGCGCAAGCCCCATGAAGTTTAACATGTATTCCCCATAAGAAAAAAATACGTTTTTGTAAATCTTATTCAGAATCCTCAATATTATTTTAATCGAGTTGAAACTCAACATTTCTCTTTACAATTAGCCATAGAATACGAATAAACTATCACTTTTCAAATAACTCCCCCATAAGTCTGTTTCATAGGGTCCCAAAGAAACCCCATAAGTGAAAAAATGGGTTTTGCGAGTGAAGTAATAATGAATTCAAGTTAACAAAATAATTGTTTCAACAATTTATCATACTTATTAATAATATTATAACTGCATAATGCTAGAAAGATGCGTTTTTTTTTAATGTCTGGTTTTTTGTCCGATTTTCATGAGGAGTGAAGTAGTGAGGTAATCATTAATTAAAGTTAACAAAAAAGTTGTTTGAACAATTTGATATTGTTTATGACTATCTTTTCTTGGATGAGTGCTAGAAAGTGGCGGTTTTTTCTAAAATATTTCACTGTGCATCGCCTTTTTTTATGAATAAATAATAAGTCAACCACAAGAAAAATGATTTTTCGAATGGTATTGTTGTTTTGAGTGAATTATTTTTGCTCTTTTCCCAATGCTATTTTACCAAAGAGGCAAAAACAAAGAATGGAATGATTAATTAATTAATTAATAATTAATTATGTAAAATAGCTTTTTTCAACTGAATTCATCGTTCTAAGCATTGGGAAAAGAGCAAAAATAATTTACTTGAAACAAAAATACCATTCGAAAAATAATTTTTTTTGTGTTTTACTTATTATTTGTTCATAAATGAAAAGACGATGCAAAGTAGAAGATTTTAGAAAAAACCGCCACTTTTTAGCACTTACCTAAGAAAAGATAGTTATAAACAATATTAAATTGTTTGAACAACTTTTCTGTTAACTTTAATTAATTATTACCTCACTAAGTGAAAAAAGGACAGAAAGGTAAAAATTGCCAAAAACCGCAAATATCAGGCGCAATCGATATAGATGAAGATAGTCATAAAGAAGAATAATTTGTCTAAACAATTATTTTTGCTAAATCTGATTAATTATCAAGTGACGCCTGATAAGAAATAAACAAACAGTTGAAAATTTCAGAAAAAACCGCAACATTCTACCAATCAAGCAAAGAGAATGTTATCAACAATGATAATAAATTGTTTAAACAATATTTTTGTTAACTTGAATTCATTATCACTTCACTCCAAATGAAGATTGAACAAAAAGCCAGAAATTTAAAAAAAAAACGCATCTTTCCAGCATTATTCAATTATAATATTATTAATAAGTATAATAAATTGTTTAAACAATTATTTTGTTAACTTGAATTCATTATTACTTCACTGCGAATGAAAAGTGGACAAAAAACCAGAAACTAAAAAAAACACGCATCTTTTCAGCATTATTCAAAAATAATATTATTAATAATTATAATGAATTGTTCAAACAATTATTTTGTTAACTTTAATTTATTATTACTTCACTACAGATGAAAATTTGACAAAAATCTGCATCTTTCTAGCATTATTCGAATATAATATTTTTAATAATTATAATCAATTTTTTAAACAATCACTAGTGTTAACACTGATGAACTATCACTTCTCTCTAATTGAAAATTGGACAATAAATCGAAAATTTGTGAAAAAACCGCGTCTTTCTAACTACATTCTATGAGAAAATTGCTAAAAACAATAATAACTTGTTTAAGCAATTCATTAAAATATATAATTTTCAGTATAAGGTCATATTTTATGTATTAGAAACAATTCGCATTCAAAAAACCGCAAAAAAAATCATAATTAGCGCCAAAAACTCGCAAAACCCATTTTTTCACTTATGGGGTTTCTCTGGGACCCTATAAAACAGACTTATGGTGTTGGTTTTTGAAAAGTGATATTTTTTTCGTATTCTGCGGCTAATTGTGAAGAGAAATGTTGAGTTTCAACTCGATTGAGATAATATTGAGGATTCTGAATAAGATTTACAAAAACGTCTTTTCTTCTTATGGGAAATACATGTTGAACTTCATGGGGTTTGCGCCACCCCTAAATATCATTTTTTTTCAAAAAGAAAAAAAATGGATTTATTTTTGGATAGATTCGAACAAATTTGGGGGGTCTCCCGATAACAATTAAAAAAAAAAAATTTCCAATGCATTTTTGGACCACCCTAGTGTACAAGCAATGTCGATGATGTAACTCTTTCACCTTTTTTGCTCGCATCACGATGTCACGTCGATTGGCTCGGATGTAATGATCCGTCTGGATGGTAACATCCCAGTATAAGATGTAATCTTTGTTTTCTAAAAGAAACATTGAAATGTATCTATAGAAAGGCATTTATTCTGTTAAGAGTCCTAGATTTAGGGCAAGTTGTTGATGTATAATGCCCGCCATATCATTATGTCTGTACGTTTATTCTCTTTGAGCCATTACGCGATAACATTGAATTGAATTGACAACATTCGTTACATGTTATTATTTATTTTTATTATTGTGTTAAATTATATTATTATATTACATATTGTTCTAAAAGACCAAGTAACGGTACCTGCAGATTTTATGCGACTGGTAACCAGACAGGGTGATTGCAGCCCGGCAAACACAATAGCTAGCGTGCTGCACTTTACAGGCGCAAAAAACACTCAATTTTCAATTACAAAAAAAAAACACAATAACAAGAAAATTTTTTGAACAAATTTCACTGCTGCGCACGGCATGAATGCCCCTAGATTATGTGGTCAAGATATTAAGTTAAACAATGCATTCTTGTAAACGTATTCTGTATCTGGAAAAAACCTAAGTCGTTTCGAAAGCCTTAAGGGAGCCTACTTATATTTTCAATCAAGTCTGTAGCGATTTTCTAGAATGCTTCAATTGTAATCTGAAAAAATCGTTCCTCACGAAAAGTGTTGAAAATAGACAATTTTTTACTTCGAATACAGAGTTCATTTAAAACAGGATTAGCCTTAAGTATCTAACAAAGACGTGTTTCCAGTTTTTATAGATTAAAATGAGGCAATCTAATTTCGAGGGCATAGGCGTTGATGTTTTCTAACGTCGTGAATTTTTCCTAATGGTTCTGAAAGAAGAAATAAAAAATTTGTAAAAAAAACTGTAGAAAAGGTCAGAATTCTCGACTCTTGGTATCTGAAAATGTTAACAAGACCCCTTTTTAAGACAGATTGTTATGCTAGATTCAACATTAGAGCTCGTTTGAGGACAAACCTAACGAATTATTTATAATAAAGTCATTTGCTAATAACAAATTCATCCCGATGATTGACTAAATGCAGCATTTGTCACCCTAGTGGGCACATTTAGCTCTCAGAACTACTTGTCAAACTTTTTTCACATAATTCGAAGGATTTGAGGTATTATGCGCACAATTTTTGCAATTTATTTATAATGTATGCATCATTTGTTGTTCCTCAATGAACAAATGACATTTAGCTCAGTTACATTCGACATCAAACATCATGAAATAATGCAAAATATGTCAATTTATTTTTCTTAGTTATGGTACAAAAAAGGTGTTTTTTTATGCATTTCAGACAAATGTTTACAATAGAAATAGTAACAATTTGAATCGAAAAATAAATTTAACATCAAACCGATGATTCTGAAAATCGGAAAAAAACTGTGATCTCGTCTGCACATAAAATATCATATGTGACAGATATTGATCGAAAAATTGATTTGTTAAGTACCACATTTATTATTTAAAACAAGTTTTGAATAAAAATCGAAACCATAAATGTTTACTTAGTTCTCTTGATGAGTATCAAATATAATTTTCACTTTTGCAGACTCTTCCAACTATTTTTTACTAGAACAATATCTCTCTGAAATAATAATTGGATTTCCAGTGTAAAACATAGTTCAAAATTCGAAAAAAATTGGCATTTGAAAGCCATCTTGACATGCACTTTATTGTATATTAATTAACATACATATAATAATAAATGTATGCCTGTAATTCAAAGGCTTACAGAAAAACGAAACTCTTCTCGCCTCGAACAATATAAAAATGTTGGTGAAGAACAATGACACAAACATATGATGATAGGTAATAAACATCATATCGTGAACTTATCATAATCGAGTAATGAAATTGTTTTGCTATCATAGAATGCTTTAATAGTTGGAAATATTGAGCATACAGACAAGCGCGCCAATTTTCTTTCGAATTTCGGACCATTTTCACACTGAAAATGCAATTCTTTATTAACGCAGATATTGTTCTCGTAAAAAAACTACGTAGAAGTCTGCAAAAATAGAATGGTATTTGATATTCATCAAGATTTTATGTGCAGAAAAGATCACAGACTTTTTCCTGATTTTCAGAACCTTCTATTGCTATTATTGTGGTTGCAAAAATTCATAGGGAAATGCATATTTTACATTATTCCATGATGTATGATGTCGAATGTAAGTGAACTAAACGTAATTTGTTCATTGAGGAGCAGCGAATGATATATAAGATATAGACAAATTGTAAAAATGGTGTGAATAATGTCTCAAATCATTCGAATTATGCACCGAAAAAACGATATTCTAATATTAAGAGTGTCATATTCTTACACGCATATTCTTAGTAATATTCTTAATGAAGTAAGCGAAATTCTCAATTTAAGAGTATCTTCTAACCAAAGGACGGAATGCGCCTTGATCTGTCCAAACGTTTCTTTTGTTTTGTGCAACGTGCTTTTCGATCAGTTTTTCGAATTCGTAATAAGTAAGAAGCTCGAAGAAATGTAACCAATTCTGAGGATAAATCGCGTGTGCACATCCATCTGCTTCTCTTTACAGAAAAAGTTAGTGTGAGAAAGGTCTGATTTGACAGTGAGGTTGAATACCGTTGTGCCACACCGAGACATAACCTCTCTACATTATTTATTCGTTGGCGTGTGACATCAAACTTTTCTCACCTTAACGTTCTTTGCGAAGAGATAGAGTTAAAGTTAGAGATGTGCACATGCGATTTATCCTCAGAATTGGTTGCATTTCTTCGAGCTCGTCACTTATTATACAGTTACAGCGACAGATTTCGGATGCAACTATATTCTTAAACTTAGTTGGGAATTCTTACAATTTGACAAGCATACATATTCTTAAGGTAGGAGGGCCCCCATCGTACATTAAGAATATATTCTTGGCGCCTATTTAGGTTGCAAATATTCTTAAACTTAGTGGAAAATTATTAAAATTAGAATATCGTTTTTTCGGTGTGTGAAAAAAGGTTCACAAGTAGTTCTAAAAGCTAAATGTTCCCAACAGGGTGACAAATACTGCATTTACTGAATCATCAGAATGAATTTTCATAAACAAATGGCTATTTCAAAGGTAATTTGTTAGAGCGTGCCCTAAACAGGACCTAATCTTGCATCTAGCACAACAGTCGACCTTAAAAAATAGATCTTGTTGAAATTCACGCATATATTTTTTGGGTATTTGTTCATCAAAAATAATTTTTCAATTGTTTATGAAAAGAAAAAAGTTTCTTTTCCTCGAACTCGAACCATTCAAATTTAATCAGGATCGAACCACAGACAATTTCGTTGAATTTCATTGAATTATATACAGTCAAACTCGGATATAGCGCCTGCGGATATATCCCAACCGTGAATTTACGCTGCGTCGCGGGTATGGGTGCGTGGAGCTGCGGGGGTTTTTGCAGTGCTCACTCATGCGTGACAAAACAGGAGCTTAGCGTTAAAAACCTCTACCCTCACGGTCTACCTGGGTAACGGCCTCATGACGTTGCTTCAGTTCACTCAGAACGGGAAGCACACACGCTTACATAGCGAATAAGCACAATAGCGAGCTCGGGTCGACCAGCAGAGAGTCTCCAATGTCATAAGCCAACAGAACAGTGGCCCCAACTTTGGCATGTTGAGCTACTGCGCTTGTCCGGTGCAGCGGTCCTCATTGGTCGCTGTTGGCGCGCGATTTAAGCCGGGTATAATTAGCAATTATTGAAATTAAAGTAGATAATTATTATAAATTGTACGTTAATATAAGAAATTACGTAATTTGTGATGTAAGGTTAGAAAAAAAGAATAATGCGTACATTTTGTAGTTAATAGTTTATTTTTTCAGTTGCAAAGACTAACTTATATTCAAAAATATTGCAAATAAGTATTTTTTAATCTTTAAATAAACATTTTTTTATTCGAAAACCTTTTTCATTGAAATATAAATATTAATGTGCAATTGATAATAATTCTCTACTTTAATTTCAATAATTGTCAATTATACCCGGTTTAAATCGCGCGCCAACAGCGACCAATGAGGACCGCTGCGCCGGGCAAGCGCAGTAGCTCAACATGCCAAACTTGGGGCCACTGCAACAGAAGCCAATGGGAGTAATCGGATTATTTCTTGCGGTCGAATCAGGCAGCCTTTGACATTAATAACAGCGCCATCTTACACGCGAATATATATCGCGAAGTAGTCTCTCGAAGTTATTGGAGCAATGTTAATGAAAAAGAGCAGTGAATATCAATTTATTTTGATCAAAAATGTTATACTGCGGTCTAAAATTAATTATTTACTATAAGATTTCTGGTCAATATTCAATTGAAATTTGAATTTCTTCTGAATAGTTCCAAATTGTTGGCGCTGTCGTAGCTACCCAACAGGGGTATTCGAAAAAGAAAACCAAGAAGAAGAAGTATTGGATAGACAGAGAGGGAGAGTACGATCGTTTCGATACGAAGTGTGAGCTGTCTGTCATTGGAACACAAGCGTATCGTCTCTGTCTACCTCAAATGGGAGACAAAGATGTCAGATCGACTTCACGCATCGAAATCCCACTGCAGTGTTTTGCAATGTCAAACTGTCAATTTTCGACTTGAGAATTATGAAAACTGTGTTTTTTCGTAGACAGTTAATTAAATATTGATAATAGTAAGTGATTTTCTGTTAAATAACTTCTTTGTATGTATGGTTATGAAACTGAGTTATGCGCATTTTGCGCTATAGGCAAAAGTGCGTGCTTCCCACTTGAATGTTGACCAGCTCCCTGGCACTAAAAGCTAAAAATGGGCACACATTTGAATGCCCTGCGCGTTAGTACTTAAATTGTCCGAGCGTAGCGCTGTTTACCTATAGGGCCGACTTTCTTGAAAATACATGGCAAAATTCTCAACATTCGAAGTATTTTTATATTTTCTGGTAGTTTATTAGTCCTTTTTTCGTTTTTTTTTTTTGCTTAAAATGATCAGTGATAATAATTAATTGAAAAAACACTAAAAATGGTGAAGTGTTTAGCAGTGAACTGTGATTCTGGTTACAAAAAGAAACGGAGTTCGGAGGAGCAAACTCAACGGTTTTTTTATATGCCAAAAGACAAAATGCCAATCAAAAAATCGCAAAAAACAATTTTGACAGATGAGATTAAAGTCAAAAAAGGTCAAGCGGTTTGTGAGAGACATTTTGCAGAGAGTGACATGTACGTTATTGTATGAATTTAATTATCGTATTTATTTTCCTTTGTGTATACATTGCTTTTTTTTATTATGTACTTTGAAATAAAAATTCCACCAGAGTTTAAACATGAATTCGTGGCATAAAATTAATAGTTTAAAAAAAATCATAATTTAAAGAACTAAATAATAATATCTTTAGCTCCAAAAAATATATTTTCTATTTACAATTTGTAAAATTTCCAAAAATAATGCAAATAATTTGTGTATGAGTATCAATAATTCATCATATTCTCTTGGCTTACTATTTTATATTGGCAATTATTTAAATTTGAGAACGCGCTATACTTATTTGTGGTAAACATATTTTTTTTATTATTAACAAAATTTTAATATTGAACAAATAAATTTTAAATAAACTATTTTTTGTAGACTCCGTATAAAAGGAAATTTAACTAATTTGAAGAATTTAACTAATTGAGCTAATCTTAAGAAAATATAAACGTTTTTTTGTAAATAAAATTACATATTATTACTGTTGTGTTTTACAGAAAGTAATAATTTTTCGAAATGCTTGTTGCATCATTTTATTTATTGAAATTTTATATTACATATAAGATTTATAAGAATTATCCTTTTTTATTTAAAAATTGGCTTTTTATTAATCTCATATACATACCTCTTGATTATTGCCATTTTTATAATTGCAAAATAATTTGGTAAGTTACTTTATACTGTTTTAAAATAAAATGTTTTAATATTAAATTAGGTACATGAATTTTTACGACGCAAAAAACCTTTTAATTTTAATTTAAAATCATGACACTAAAGTTCTTAAATTAATTAATTATTTAATTGGTAACAATTTTATTGATATTACTTTGTTCAAATTTATTATATTAAATGTGTTATCTTGGAAAAATTTTTCGTATTGCTTTCACACATTTAATCACTTACACACTTAATATATTTCACTTTTATCGTTATACATTTTATACTAGTATATGCCAAAAACATTTAACTTCTTTTTTCATTAAAAAAACACGAAAAAGCGGTTCAGATTTTTAAAAAACATAAATATTTGCATTTTTGCCATGTATTTTAAAGAAAGTCGGCCCTATAGGTAATCAGCGCCACGATTTCGCCTGGTGGCCGTGATCCACCTTTCAGCCAACTTTTATAATACAGGCCTACATGAAAGTGCCAGGGGGCTGGTTTTGACGCAAGTTGTTTTGCTCATGCATACATAGTTGCACAAAAAGTTTAAGGGAATTCTCTCCTCTTAAACGAGATGCTCAAGGGCCCTCAAACGTTTCGTAGTGTAAACCATCCCTCTATGAGGAAACAAATTTATTGGATGCCGATAAGGAACAAAATTTTCTCATGAAGTAAGGACAAATAAATACATTAATTTTCTATAGTAGAAGATGAATTCTCATCAAAATGCTTCAATTTTGAATCACATAGTAAAGTTTTTAAGATAAGAATACGAACTTTCTAAAGAAACAGTTTAATTTTTAGACAAATAATTAAATTTTGAACCAAAAAGATTTTTCCACCAAGAAGATTAATTTTCCGCTAAAAAAGACGAATTTTCAAAAAATTACATAAATTTATAACCAAATAGTTCAATTCTTGAACTAGAAACTATTTTTTTAAACCAAAAATGGAATGGTTAAATTTTCACATTGAAAATTAATTTTAAATAAAAAACGAATCTCCTGCTAAACAGTCAAATTTTCTACCACATGGTAGAATTTTCTACCGACATGTTGAATTTCCAAGGCAAAAATACAAATTTTATTTACGAAACAGTTGAATTTTCAACTCACAAATATGAAATTCCAAGAAAAAAGTTCATTTCCAACGAAATACTTAAGTCTTCAGATAACAAAATTAATTTTCATCCCCAAGAAAGGACGTTTCAACAATGTTGTTCACATTTCAACTGTAGAGTTAAACTTTCTACTAAAATTATGACTTTAACAAAAGAAAAAACGATTTTT
This sequence comes from Andricus quercusramuli, assembly GCA_932178445.1. Taxonomy (NCBI): domain Eukaryota; kingdom Metazoa; phylum Arthropoda; class Insecta; order Hymenoptera; family Cynipidae; genus Andricus; species Andricus quercusramuli. The sequence goes on from CAKNXH010000437.1 coordinate 9,881, forward strand.
GAAGAAAGTAGTTCAACTTTCAACGAAGGAGTCGAATTGTAAACCTCAAAATATGAATTTTTATAAAATAATGTAGGCTGCGTCTTTTCATCCCGAATAATTTCGGGAGTTAGAAAAGGGGATGGACTAGTGGTCCGGAAATTTTTAGATGAGGACAAATGAATACTATAATAATGAATACACTCATATAAATTTGCAGCGGTATATAGTTTTATTATCATTTAATACAATCGCCAAATTTTTAAGTGAAACGAATATGTAAAAATTGAACCTTCAAAATACGATAATAAATGGGTTACGAAACCCATTTTCGTAGACACATTTCGCTTGACTTATAAATTTTTGAAAGAATCACAACAAAAAATTTCAATTCATATTATCTATTTACATTGTTGCGTATTTTCACAATTTTTTTCTTATTCAAAGTTGCTCTGAAAGCGTAACTCGGCAGCTATTATGCGTGCTGGAATGACTGTTTTGAAAAAATCTCCATTCAGATATTCCAGATGTGATATTTCTAGACACCTTTTCAACCTCATTTTTATAACTTCATATTGATTCACAGGAGTATCTGGACATTAATTATGAGTCTTGGAGGGATGAACCAACTGAATTTTGTTTTTATATCCTTGTATTCCTCTTGCGTCATTGATGAGGTCTCGCTGGCAATCTGGCCATCTATGCGTAATTTAACTCTCCTATAGAAATCAGAGTCCATAAAAAATCTAATATCAAACTCCCCTCTAGGGACCATTAAAAAAGCAAACCTTCCTTGAACTAATACTCCAATGATGTGCTCGCGATTCTTATCTGTCACTGCACGGCGAGGCCCCCGGCTTAACTCAAAAGTATATTTTTTAGCTGATAATGTTTGATAATGAGCAACATTCGAAACTTGAATTGGAGAGGGATTAACTGTTTCTTGTGTAAATGGCCAAAACAATTCTGTAAAAAAAATAATAACTCGGAAATTAACTATCGTATTACCTGAATTCCTGACTGAAAATTTGAGCATATTAATGTTTGTGGAAAATTTGAAATGGTTGACTTTGAAAAAAGGATTACTCGTTGAAAACTAAGCTACAAACTTTTTCAAAAACCCGTTAGGAAGTTCAATGGCAGTGGGATGTCGGTATAGACTACAGTTTTGGAAAGGTATCTGGGGTAAATATTATTTTTTTTAAAATTATTTTGGTTGTTCTTGTTGAACTCTTTTGGGGTTGCTGAACCTTGCTGTTGGGATAAGGATATGTACTGGTTAGATTTTTAGGAAGGTGTCTGGGCTGACTACTTTGATTTTGAAATTTTGTTAGGTTTTCACTTAAAGAGAGCTGATACGACATTTGCTAAATGTGCTAGAAGTGGTTCTTAAAGGTTGAAAAGGATTTCGGTGGCGACAGATATGTTAACTAAAGTTTCGGCAAGTAGTCTGTGGTGATAGTTTTTATTCGAAATTTTTTTGCTGATTTAGATAAAAGCTAAGATGGGGTTCGTTAAATCTTTTAGGTTTCGGTCTGCGCGGTTTCTCTATATTATAGCTGCGACAAGGATTTTAACTAGAGGGTTTTAAGGTGTCTGTGGTGATATTTTTTTAATTTGGAATTTTTTGGCTGTTTTACTTGAAGGCAGACAGATAAGACACGGTTAAATTGTTGATTGCTCAAATTCTCTAGGGGCTTATTATTCTTCATTTGAAATATTTTCGGCTGTTTAAACTGTTGGATCCTTTTTTTTAAGAAAAAAAAGCTCAGAATGTGCGCTGATTCCCAAAAAGAGCCTAAAATTGTGATATGCTTATATTTAGGCTAAGTGAATAATTTCTTTTGAGGGTGGCTTTTAAAAGATAGGGTTGTTTTATAAAAATTAGTTTTTACAGTTTCATGGAGCCAAAAATCAATATTCATTATTAATAGCCATTTAAATTTAATCATGTTGAAGATGAAATAAATATAATGCAATTAATACTGTGTTTCAAATGATAGATATTATTGTACTCACCAACAGATTTAGTGAACATTATTAAAATGAAGCACAGCACACAGATTATCTTCATTTTCTTGAGATGAGGAAACGAATAAATATTCAACAATATATTCCAATTCATTAGCTATCTTATTTGTCCTCCTAAATTATTTGTATTTCACAACTTTGTTTTCTCAATATGTGGAACTTATGAAGGTTAACCAGATTTGTGCCATGAGTATGCAACTTCAGAGGTGTTTCAATAATTTTTTACGCAGTTGAAAGATAAGGAATGTATTTTTTATGACACATGCATGATTTCAGCCCTTTTCGACGCCTGTGAAGCGGGGCTAAAGCTCTAATTTTTACTCCCTAGGGAGTGAAAAGTGACGTCAGAGAGGACATCAGATGGAAAAATTCATTTTCACCCCCAAGAAAGGAACTTTTAACAACGTTGTTCAGATTTTAACTGAAGATTTGAACTTTTTACTAAAATTATTCTACTTTGAACGAAGGAGTCGAATGGTAAATCTCAAAATATGAATTTTTACAGAATAATTTAGGCTGCTTTTTGTAATCTCGAAAAATTCTGGGAGTCGGAACAGGGGAAGGACTAGTAGTCCAGAATTTTTGAGATGAGGACAAATAAATACAATAATAATAAATAGAATCATATAAATTTGCAACGGTATTTATTTTTATTATCAATCTAATACAATCGCTGAATCTTCTAAATAAAATGAAGATCTAAAAATTAAACACTTAAAATGCGATATTAAATGGGCTACGAAACCCTCTTTCGCAGACACATTCCGCTTGATTCAATCTCTTTAAGATGAACACACGAAAATGGCAAAGAAATGTTTAAAATGGCTGGAAAGTGTAACCAAGATGAAAATCGGACGGTCCATTAATGACTACATTGTTTGGTCTATTGTTTTTCGCACGTTAACAATAGATTTAAATTCGATATTCGACTGCCGCTCGACGAACTGATTTTCGTCTTGGACATGCCTCCACATTTTTTATCATAAGTCGAAAACAAGTAAATATTTTATTTATGCTCTTGGTCTCATTTTGAAGAGGAGATTCCAAGCTTTAATATGTCGAAGTTTGAATTTTCTCAATTCACTTCCCTGAGGCATGGAGGAGTGGGACTTAATATATCGCTGAGATATGCACGAAAAAGAGAGGCATTTTTCTTAATTCAATTTTCAAAATGACATGTGCATATGTTTTTATTATTCAGTAATGTATTCTTACACGCTCTTGTTTTTCTATAAAACTGTATTTAAAGATTCCAGTACAAATAAATGTTCAATGATTTTGATATTGAGAACTGAGAAATGGATCAGAACAGGAATTTTTAAATTATAAGTATTAATTTGTTAATGATTTAGCGATGTATATTGATGCTTATATTTAAAAAAATGCCAGTGAAGGTAACCAGTGAAGTAAGTAAATGTCATGGTACGAAAAATTTTGTTCTGAATACATTCTTTGAGAATATAATTTCAGCAAGAATTTGATTAGTCAAGAAATTTGAACGGGTAAATAGTGATTCGAAAATTTAGTGAAGGAGAAAAATGAATGCAAAAATTGAGCGCGCGCTTGCGCACGCACGTAATAGTCTAGTTTATATCATTAGTGACTACTTTTAAGCCTACAATTAAGCCTTCTCGACTAATCCTTGACAATCTCTTTTATAAAATTCAAAGTTGATTTAAAAGCGTATTTCTGCACCAATTCTGCTCGCTTGACAGCCTGCCTGACTTGAATAACTTTTTTTTCAGATATTCCAGACACGATATTGGTACAGTCAAATTGGCAATCCCTTTCTCCAAATTTAAAGTTGATTTGAAAGCGTATCTCGGCACCCATTGTACGTGCTCGACTGACTGACTTGAAGAACTTTCTGTTTAGAGAATACAGAGGAAATATTGGCGTAGTGACGTTGGCAATCTCGCCATTTATGCGTACTTGAACTCTTTGATAATTATTAGAGCCGTATTCATCATAGCCATAACCTAGATTTGCTTTAGAAACCATGAATGGACAAAAACCTTTAAATTGGATTATTCCAACGATGTACTAATGATTCTTATCTGTTAACACGCGCTCGACGCCTTCTCCTAAGCGGTAAGTTTCTCGAGCGAAATTTTTCCACAACATGTAAAATTAATCATGTTGAAATAATTAAAAATTGATCTTGCAAGAACTTTGAATGACGTCAAGATTCAACTTGTAGGAGCTGTGAAGAAAATCTTCTTGTCTCTCCATAACTTAGTTGGTTGAAGCATCAGACCGGAAATCTGAAAGGCCTGGAGTTTCAATCCCAGCGGAGCTCGAAAGATTTTTTTCACAACTTACAAAATTAATAATCAATATTCAAACAAAATATTGATTTCGGATCATTTAGATAAAAAAATTAACATAATGTTATTTACTATATTTCGCTGGTCAGAAACCATAACATCAATTAATAAAATCACTCTCATGCTGGAATGATTGAAAATCAATATTGCAAGTGCATTGAATGACGTCGACCTTCAACTTCCAGGAGTTGTGAAGAAAATCTTCTCGTCTTCCGTGGCTCACTTGGTTAGAGCATCAGCCCGGAAATCTGAAAGACCTGGAGTTCAAATTCCAGCAAGGCTAGACAGATTTTTTTTACAACTTATGAAATTGATAAAACAAAAAACATTAGTATCATATTATTTGCTACATAAAAATGTTGCAAGCTGGCTTCCAAACACTGAAACAAGTTTCTTGCCGTTTCCCGAATGCCAAAGTTTTTCCAAGTCATACAACTTCAAAAAATGAAACTTTCATACCGGAAAAAATGTTAAATTTGAATATGGAATACTTCAGTGAAAACCCGCAGCATTTAAATTGTTAGAACTCTTCGAAATTTCAAGTATTCAAAAATATTTAAATATTTAAAATTTACAAATATTTCTGAGGATTTTTAGGAGACTTCTTAAGATTTCCGAGCTTTTGATAGGATATACTGAAAAATTATCCAGCTTTTAGAGGATTTTATAGGACTTCAAATATTTCCAAATATTTCAAGAATATTATCAGATTGCATGTAATCTCACAGGATTTCAACGAACTTTATAATGTTTTATTGGATTTCAGAAAACGTATTTCCAAGAATTAAGGAATTTGAAAGGATTTCAAAAATTCCAAAGGATTTTCAATAGATTTAAATAATTTTATAGAATTTTGAGGAACTACAGCGGATTTTTAAAGTTTTGCTGTATTTATGAAAGTTTCCGAGAAATCTCGGGCGCTTGAAAAATTTTAAGGCATTTCAAAAGACTTCGAAAAAATTCATGAAAATTGTTTATGGAAATATCTAAAAGAAAGGATTCTTGTAAACTTTGTTTCTGAAGCTTTTGAAAATATAAGGATTCTTGCATTCCAATTAATACATCAACTCTTAAATAAGTATTGTTTAAAGCATATTTTGCGAGTGTGCAAATTGAAGGCGTTTATCTATCTACACACCTCTAAGCGACTTTTTTATTTATTCCCTTCGAAGTAAGCCATAGATACCTAATTTTTGCAAAATGATTTCGCATATATTAGTAGTTAAAACAGTTGGTGAAAACCCCTGTTTTTCTAGACTTTTCTACAGAGTGGTCGTAAATAATTCAGATGTCAATATTTCGACTAACCGAATTATCAATTTTGTGTTTACTAATATTTATCAACTAACATTTCTCTGATTCAATTAGAATAATTTCATAAGTAATCAGTGAGATGTCCCCGAATGAAATTTTCACAATATCTACGAGGAAATGAATATACTGCAAAAAATACTGCACTTTAAATTCTAGATGTTATTTATTCACCAACAGGTTCAGTGAAAATCATTTTTTTCAAATGAAGGAAACCACTCATGAGGAATGTCTATAAGGATATTCTTCCAAATGTTTCAAGATAATAGCTATCTCATTCGTTAATTCTAAACTCAATTATTTGTATTTCACAACTACTGATAAACTAGTTTCTATAGATACTGAAAAGGTAATTAATTTATTTTCAGATATGATAAAATTTTAACCATAGCTTAAGCTTCAAACGCCACTGAATGTTTACGTTGGAAAGTTCTGGGTTTATGACTGGAGGTGACCAAAGTCATTACCGAAACTGGTGGTAAATCCAAGTTCCAGTGTATGTATTTCATTTGTTTGCTCTTTTTGTATTCATGGATTTGCTTAGTAAAAAATAACTTATTTATATGCCAGGTGGTGGTTAAGTATCTTGTGAATTAGAAGTCAATGTATACTTGTTATATTGGCTTCGCACTCGAATTTTGAAATTACTGTGCTTGCATTCATGACTATGAATATAAGAACATTACTGTCAGTTGTTTTGAAAAATTGCATTCTTCAATAGTGGAGAAAAAGCCATGACTTTGTTTATTTTGCTTAATGATGAATCTACATTAGGCACCCTGAGCGCGAACGGTGGAGAGAAACCAGCCCGAGAGCTCCTCCACTGATCACGAGTGGTCACAGACGACTTTAGTCAGACGGCGTATAGTGGGGAAAAAGAAGTTTCTTGGTAAAAAATCAGCCGACTCTACAAATCTCAACGAATTACAGTTTTTTTTTTCCAAGTAAACATAAAGGGTTGTAATTTAAATAAAACACTGCAACTGTTTATTTACGGTTAAGACTAAAATTATTAATTATATGGACAAACAATGAATTACATTGGTTTTTGTACAAAATCATTTTTGTAAACAACAAACTGATTGACTGAAATATTTGCTTCAATAATTTGTTCGAAATATTCATATAAAATGTTTGAAGCTGAAAAGGTATTATTTCGAATTCACATGTCCTAAAAGTTATATTTCAATTATAATAAAAATAAATTATCCTCACATAGAATGGCTCTGCAATATTGCACAAAATAATTTTTTTATGAAACAAAATTGATAATTAAGGGAAGAATTGGTATGTCGTAGGTGATTAAAACAGTGAATTTTCACAGGATTTAAAAAAAAATAATTGTATTGTTAAAAAAAGTTGCTTGTCCTTCCTCTGCGCTATTTCTCAGATTTGAATTCAAGAACAAAATTTCAATACTGCCAACATTTCATTTTGAGGATCTATAAAAAAAATAGATGGGAATATTTTCTACAACAACGGAAGTTGAATGAAGCGTACAATTGTCTTCCTGAAACTTCATGACTTTAAACTAAAATTCTTTTTTCAAATACTTATTCCAGGCGAAAAGCACTAACTAAAATAATGTTTTATTTTAAATAATTCAACAGATAATTTAAAAGTTTCAATGTAACAACGCGAGAATATTCAAAAGCACAAATGTTTATATATTCGATAGATTTTTCATTGAGACTATGAATTTCCGGTACAAAATGTCAACAAAACCGAAAGTTACACAAAAATTGTAAATTTAATGACTTGGTGTAAATGTGAAAAATGCTCTGATTTTCGAAGCTAAAAATATAGATTTTCGAGGAAAAAAACTAATATGGCACAACGAAATTTTTTCAAACTGTAAATCTTATTTGAAATACAATGACTTCTGTTTAAAATCACTAATTTTCGGCTTAGAACGTTAACATAACCTTAAATTGTTCAAAAATTGTGAATCTTTTTTTAATCTTATATCGTTGTTTCCGACGAAAACCTCTAGCTTAACCAAGAATTGTACGAAAATTTTCAATCTGCTTCGAAATCTTATTATTGTTTTATTAGCCATGCCGATTTCAGGTGTGAAACGCCAACATATCCTGAAATTGTTTTTAACTAAAAACACTGACATATCAAAAATCATTCTAATATTAATAATCTTGCCTAAATTACAATGATTCTTGTTTCAAGATACACATTTTCGAACTCATGTGACAACGTTATGTGAAATTAAAAAAAAAAAGAATTATTAATCGTCTTTGAAATCTAATTATTTTTGAATGAAAAATTTCAATTTCCGACGACAAATACTAACATAATCCGAAATTATTCAAATTTGTTGATTCGACTCTTCAAATAAAAATTGTTGGTTTTAAATCTAATGATTTGTGTCAGAGGATACATAACCTGAAAATGTAGGAAAACGGCGATTTAAAATTTAACGATTACTGTTCAAAACACCTATTTATGGTGAAAAACTCTAGCATAAACTAAAATCGTGGAAACTGTCTTCTTATTATTCACGCTTGGGGTTTTCTTCGCAAATTCGGTGAAATAATTAAAAGGCCTTTTTTCGCAGTTTTATAAATCAAGTTGAAGGTTAAGTACTTTTCAACTTGAGGGTACTCCCAGGGCATTCTTGACAGTCCAAATTTGTAATTCACGTGTGAATTATTCAACATCAATTAGGAATTTCTGCGTTCTGCATCGGCAACGAGAATTAGCAATTTCTGCAAGCCAAAGCAGGCTAATTTTCCGAAGTCGAACGGAAATTCGAATTCTGGAATGATCCTTACAAGCGTTAGTCTGCACATCTTGGCTTGTTTTCGGCTATCCATATGTAACCCAAATACACAAGACAAACCCTCTGTTCTGGGAAACTGCAGGAGAGCCTGCCCCCTACCTCCCCTTCCTATCATCCTCCCTTTTTCAACATCATTCTCTTTTACTCCCCCCTCACCACGCTTTTCTATATGATACTTCCCTTCTACCACTTCCCTTTCCCAATCCTCACTACCTATCCCCTATTCGCCCTGATTTCTGGTCACACCCTCTACTTCAAGTCACTTCTATTTCTTCTCCCCTATTTTTCCTACTTCACCTCCCCTAATTACTCGTTACTTCCCTCACTTCCCCTAATTAAAATCTGCTCATTTCTTTTCACTTCTCCTGCTTGCCCTCCCATTATTTTTCCACACTTTACCTAATGTTCGTCTCCTTATTCCTCCTGTCTTCCTCTACTTTAATACCTACTTTTTACTAATTTGTCACCTTCCCCAAAGTGAACATTACCTGCTTCCCCCTCTACGCCCTTCTCCATATGATACTCCCCTTCACCTACATCCATTTCTCATTACTCACGTACCCTCCCCTACTTGACCTGATTATGTATTATTCTCCTTACTTCCCATTACTCACAGTGGCTTCTCCAACTTAACCCATTCCCGCTCACTTCCCAAACTTACTCTCCCCTTATTTCCCTCACTTTTCTTGCATCTCCTCTATTAATTTTACATACATTCCCCACTTCCTCTCTCCTCATTTTGGTCTACTTTGATTCTCCCCCGATCATTTCCTATGACTTCTTCTACTTTGTCTCACCTTATTTATCCATACTTCCCTCACTTTTCCTGTTCTTACTTCCATTCACTCCTCCTACTTTCCCACCGCTCATTTCCCCATGCTTCCTTTACACCCCGCTTATTTCCTCATATTTTCTCCACTCCACATGCTTCCCCTTCTCTCATTTCTCCTAATTTTCCCTACTTTCACTTCCTTTATCTAACACCACTTCCCTCCCCACATTTTCAATCATTTGACCTACTTCCCTTCCATCATTCCCCCTCACTTCTCCCATTTACTCACCTTTTTCATTCTTCCCCTCCCGTCATTTTCCCTTGCCACCCTGCTTTTCATAATTTACCCCAATATCCTCCACTACGCCTCCGGTCATTTCCCGCCCTTCACATACTTTTTCTCTCTTCATTTCCCCCAACCTATTTCCCCTCATTTTGCCTGCTTCCTTGCGCCCCATTCACCTCCACTTCCCTACTTCCCCTGCTCTGATTACCCCTTAATTCCCATTCTGCGCCTATCATAATTTCGCCTCGCTTCGCGCCCTTTAAGAAGTCCGACGGATGGGCGAACATATTTTCTTTTAAAATGAATCTTTCGGCCAATTTTCAATTAATCAATCTGAAAATTTCTGAAAATCTTCCTTTGATAGTGAGGAACGAACGTCTCACTAAAAGTTGTTCTAACTCTAAAGTTCCCTGGATACTTTTCGTCGGCGAGACTGATAAAACGGGGTTACCGATCTGTCTCAGTTTGCATAATATTACATTTTTTTGAATATATCAAGAGAAATCCCGATAAAAATAATATAGAAACGTAAAAATTTGTTCTAGGGATTATTACTGTTAATATTATGAACAAATTGAATTTAAAAAATTCAATAATCAGGCATTTTTTCTACAGAAAAATTCGTGTATTTTCCATGTCGTTTTTTTTTTTTTTTTTTTAATTAGGAACCTTACGATAATTTCAAGAAAATACATAATTTATTGATTAATTTCATGATTTTTCAGATCAATTCAATAACAAATGCATTATTCGAGCATTTGTCGGCAGAAAAATTCAATTTTTTCGAAATGCCAATCCTTTTAGTTGAGAACTTCATGACATTTTCAGCAACATCCATAATTTTTTGATGAATTTTATGATTTTTTCAACAAAATTAAATATACAAATGCATGAATCAGGCATTTCTCGAGAGAAAAATTCGTTTTTTTCTATGTCAGTCTTTTTAATTGGGATCTTCGTCGTAATTTCAGGATAATTCATGATTAGTTGATAAATTTTTTATTTTTCTTGGAACAAATCTAATGAACAAATGCATTATTCGGGCATCTGTCGATGGAAAAAATGTTTCTTTTTTTCTGAATTCAGTCTTTTTTATTATGAACTTAATTATAATTTCAGTAACACTCATGCTTAGTTGATTAATGCTATGATGTTTTAAGCAAATATAATAAACTTATGCATTATTCGAATATTTGTCGACGAAAAAGTTTGTTGTCTTCAATCTCAGTCCGTTCAGTTTAAATTTCTGGTTACTTACATTCTTTTAATAAGTCTGCAGCTTCAGGATCAAGTAGAATGGCCCTTTTCTTCCACTTTCGTCCATGATCGACTGCATTTGTTTCTACAATTTATTGAAAAAAAAAACATAGAATTTAGTAACTAATTATGAATTTTGTTGAAAATATCATAAAGTTCCCAATTACAAAGACTGACATCGAAAAAACTAATCTTTTGGTCCACAGATGCTCGAATTATGCATTTTTTGCTTATATTTGTTCAAAAAAAATCATAAAACTTATCAACTCATCATGAGTGTTGCTGCATTTACTATGACAATCCCAATTAAAAAGTCTGACATCGAAAAAAAAATAATTTTTTCGTCGACAGATGACCCAATGATGCATTTTTTAATTAAGTTTAATTATAAAATTCATCAAAAAGTTGTGCATTTTCTTGAAATTATAATAATGTTTTCAATTTAAAAAGATGACATAGGAAAAAACGAATAGTTTTGTCGACAAATGCCTGATTATTGCGTTTGTTAACGAAATTTGTAAAATCATGAAATTAGTTTATTAAATTTGTTTTGAAAAATCATGACATTAGTCAAAAAATTATGAATTTTGCTAAAATTATCATAAACATCATAACAAATTTTTTGGTTTAATATATAATATTGGAACATCTTCAACTAATGTTACTCTATGAAATGGAAGAGAAAAAAGGGCTACTTTTTGTCGTCATATTTATTTTTTTTTTAAATGGAAGCCTAATTTGAAAAGCAGGCTTGAAAACTCTTTCAGAAACGTTATGGGCTTTTTTTAAATTTGTTTTGGTTCGAATCGGTCGATATTTGTGGACTGTACGTTATTTTGAACTAAAAAAGTCATTTTTTTCCAGTGTGCAGAGTTTCTTCGACGTTTACTTTATCTTATTGAACATGCGTAGCTGTTCAGTTTTTCAATGTTATCGCAACTTGATTGCTCTCATGCCAGTGTGATAATCCAAAAGTTGCAAAGAAAGGGTATTAAGAACAATTCAAATTCAAGCAATTGAAATCAGAATTGATAAAAATTGTTCTGTAATCTTGAACATTCAAATTCCACTACAAAATTCTTGGGCTACCCTGCTGACGATCCCTGAGCTACATGAGAGGAAGTTGGATAGCGGAGATAGAACAAGCAGGTAGACAGCGTTCGAATAGGCACTGCCAGGTGAGGCAAACTCTATTCAGAAGAGGAGAGCTCTCGACTATTTACACTTTACTTAGCAGTTTACGGGCTAAGGTAATTACCACAACGCCGCACTGTTCGTGCTACGAAACACCTTTAACATAAATCACTTACGTACACGAGACAAAGGGAGTCTTGAGCTATGGCCGATAGCCACGCACCGGCTGCTCTTTTTGTGAATAAAAAAATAACCCTCGAATTTCAACTAATTTTCACTATAGAAAAATTCAAGGGAATTCAAAAGAATTTGATTAAATGCCCACGAATTAAAGTTGAGGTTGAAAGACGTTACGCAGAGTGCCTCGACTGACTTCAACCCAAAAGGGCTTGCATATGCCAGTTATTATTGTACTTCTGGGATTCCTCAGGATCATTTTGAGCCCAAAAAGAACAAAATTGCTTGGGCCCTTTTTGATAAAACTCTTTTTTTTTTTTGAAGAGGTTAATCAACATAACCCATGTCCCAAACACCCTCAAAAGAATTAAAGTGCTTGAAATTTTCTGCTAAATGAAAAAAAAATCGAATGTTCTATTTCTAAAAATTCGGGAGGTATGGTCCTAAGAAGTCGATTGTAAGCGAATAATTTGAATAAAAAAAAAAGATATATAATATAGTTTTGGAGGAACAACTTATTTCCTGTACATATTTGGTGAAAATTGCCAAACAATTAATTGAAGAAGACTTGATTTTGTCCTTCAATTTGGCCCTTTTTTATGAAATTTTGTTCAGCATCAATGTTTAAGTAAAATGTATCGTTTATCAAAAGAACCCATTTTCCTAGCAATTCAGGAAAAATTTGCCACCAGGTAGATTAAGGAGGACATAGTTTTTAGTAAATCTGAAAAAAAATAATGCTCTAGCTCTGATCGCATCGAAATTATGGCCTTCTGAATGTGATCCTTTTGTAATGAAATAATGAAATAACTAAATTGATTACGTCTTCACTTGATTCAAGCAAGATACACAATATGATGAAAACATTTTTCCATGTCTTATCCTTCAGAGAAGAACAATTAAAAAAAATTTCAATAAAATTCCATATAAAGCGTAATTGTCAGGAGGCCATAATTTCGACGCGATTAGAGCTAGAGCATTATTTTTTTTTAAGATTTGCTAGAAATTAGGTCCTACTGAGCCTATCTGTCGGCAACTTTTTCGTGAAATTCTCGGGAAATGAGTTCTTTTGGAGAACTTTTAGATCTACTCAAACGTAAGTCTTCTTCAATTAATTATGTAGCAATTTCCACCAAATATGCATAGGAAATAAGTTTTTACCCCAAAACTATATATTTTTTTGCATTCGAATTATTCGCTTATAATATAAACGTAAAATCTTTGAAGTCCTACTAATTTCTAACCAAAAAAGTGACATTAATGACTAGAAAACAATTCAAGAAAATTCAAATGATTTGGAAAATTCTTTAAAATCGAAAAAATCCATTTATTCTAGTAAAAATTGAGTGAATTTTGAGGAATTTATGGGAAATGAGAAGAATTCGATGAAATTCATAAAAAATTCCAGCTAAATTTAAAAAACACTCAAGTGAATTGAAAGCAGTAAAAAAATATTTAAAAATGTATTGAAATAAATTTAAGATATGTTTCGAAAGAATTAAAGAGAATTTAAAAGAATTTTATGAAATAGCCTATGAACTGAAGGTGAGTTTTAGAGACTTCAAGATGAATTATACAAACATTTTTTGAAAATCCATTTAATTGACTCGAATTGAGTGCATTTAGAAAAATTCAAAAGAATTTGAAAGAATTTCGAGTAATTAATAACAATTTCGAATGCATTGCATAAAATAATAGAAAATCTCTTAAAATCTTTGAAACCCTACAAAATGTACAAAATCTGTGAATTTCTATGAAATTTTATGATATTTCTAGAAATCCTGAAGAATTAATTGAAATACCTTGAGAGCTTTTAAAATTTCTTGAAATCATTGAAATCCTTAGAAAATCCCTTAGAATCTTTTCAAAATATCTGAAAGCCTTAAAAGTCCTGTAAAACCCTTCCATATCTTCCAAAATTCTAGGAAATTCTTTAAAACCGCATACTAGTTTTTGTTAATTCCTTCAAATTATCAAAACCATTGTAAATTCCTTGAAATTGTTTAAAGCACTTGAAACTGCCTGGATATCTTTTAGAATACCCTAAAATATTTCAAAACCCATTAAATTATCGGAATGAATTAAAAATTACTTGTAATCTTCGAAAATAACCTAAAATATCGCAAATCCTTCAAAATCTTTTTAAATTCTTTAAATTTCTTCAAAGCTTTTGAAAATGCCATGGAGTTAAAAAAAATACAGGGAAATATTTCAATCCTTTGATCATTTTATCAATTGATCCTCAGGATCATTTAAATAAAAAAATTTAAAAATTCTTATAAGCAATCGAATTGAGTAGAATTGAGTAGACTTAGAATAATCACTTCAATCTTTGGAACCCTGTAATATACCTCACTTGTCGTGAATAAATTCTATGAGATCCACTAAAATAGTATAAAATCCCGTGAAATTCTATGATGAGATTTCCTGAAATCCTGGAAACTGTATTAAAATATGTATATTGAAAGCTTTAAAATCCCTTGAAACTATTGCAATCCCCGAAAATATTATAAAATCTTGTGCAATCTTTTAAAATTTCCTAAAACCTTATAGGCCCCGAAAAATTGTTCCATATCTTCGGAAATTCTAGAAAATTCTTTATCCTAAAATAGTCCAAACGCTTTGAGATTGTCAAGTTTTACTGCTTGGAAGCTACTTTCAATTATAATTACCATTTTTATTATGTATTTTATGAATTATTTTTTTTTATTTATCGCCGTTTGAAAAAAAAACCATCAGGCGCCGCCACGTGCGTCCCATCAGATACTTGGGAGCTCTATGGTGTTAATGTGACGAGGAAAAAATTCGGAAGGGAATTTGTCAAAAAAATACCGTTACCAATAGTAGAAAAGTGAGAAATTTCCCCTTTTTCTCTTTCCCTTGCTTAAATGTGAACTGAATTGATAGAGTCCAATAAGAAAATTTAACTACTTCTGGTTAAAAGTTCATTTATTTTTGGCTAAAAAGTCTACTATAATATTTCAGGTTTAGATCCATCTTTTTGGTTGCGAATTCGACTATTTGGAATAAAATTGAATTATTTTGTTCAAAATGCAACTATTGCATTGAATTTTTTAAAAATTAATAATGTAACTACTTGGTCAAAAATAATTGAACTAGTTTGGGAGCGCTCACCTCTTACGGTCTGTATGTGGAGGGGGGGTATTTTCACCCGATTAACTATCATTTTTAATTCATCAATTTTCTTCACCATCAAGTTATGCATATCAAAATTGCTATAGAAATAATTTTAATCAATCATACAATTTATTTATAAATGTTTCTAAACATTATTGATTGAAACAAAATTTGAGTTCTTAATTATTGTTCGATAATGAGAAATAATTATGTTTTTAAAATTTCTCTGCCACGCTATAATTTGTAAACTTTCATACATTTTCAAAGTGATAAGAAAAATCAAATGATGGGCAAAAACTTATTTTGCAGAACTTGAAAAAAACTAAAAGTTTCTTAATAATGATGGATGATTTGAGGTGATTAAATTTTATTCAAGATTCCTGGGAAAATTTCAAGCGGTTCAGGTTTTATATTAAAGGAATGATTTTAAGTTTTGAAGATTTCAAAATGTGTGGAAAAAGAAAATGTAAGACTTTGAGACAATTTTTTGAATCTTTCAGCATTTAAATAAGTTTTAGGAGAAACTGCATTTTTTAGGGTGTCAAGGGAATGAAAAAAATGTTCTTGAGATTCATCGAAAAATTTCAACTGTTTTTTTGTTGTTGTTAATGAATTCTAAGAGAACATTGAAAATTATTACCCAATACTTCAATTCTGTGAATTCCTTAAGTTTTCAAAACTCTTAGAATTTTCTGAAATTTTCACAATCTCTACATTCCCCGAAAACCTTGAATATTCGGAATTACTTAAATTCTCCGAATTGTCTGAATATCCTGAATTTTTCAAATATTTTCAGTTCCTTGTTTTCTTTGAATTCGTGTAAATCTCTGAATTCCCGGAATTCCTTCGAATCTTCTGATTTCCTGAAATATTCTGAATTCTTGAAATTTCTCGAATTATCAAACTTCCATGAATTCCTTAAATATTAAAATGCTTTCAATTTCTTGAATTTCCTAAGTGCTATCAAATTCTCTGAATACCCTGTAATCCTTGAACATCCTGAATTCCGTGAATATTCAAAATTCTCCGAATTCTCTGACTTCCTGTAATATCCTGAATTCCCTGAATTCCTTGGGTATTCAGAAAATTCCACGACTTTAATGAATTCAAATAATACAGGCCATTTAGATGAAGTCAGAATACGGAGATATTTAGTTGATTTCATGGAATTTAAGAAATTCCGAAAGGATTTGAAACAGTATAAAAGCATTTCAAGCAATTTAAAAGAACGAAAAATCATTGAAAACAGAATATTTGTAATGTTTCTTTTTTAATTTTCTATGACCGTTTCCACATTAATCTGTGAAAAAATCAAAACATTTTGCTTGATAAATAAAACCACGCCTCTCAATTTTTTTGCATAGGGGTAAAAGAAAGATGAAGAAAATTTTAACTTGCAAAGTTACTTGTTATAAACGAATTGTCATAACAAATAAAAGACATTAGAGGTTATTTGTCCTCAAGGTATATTTCTGCTCTGAAATCGCTTGCTTTTATGGTTGAGAATACACGTGGCCAATAAAATTTAAGATTTAAAGTTATCTGTTTATTTTATAAACAAATTATATGAACAAGTTATATGGCCAAAGATGTTCTATACAAAAATGTTGCCAAGCATCTCTTATTCCTAATTTATTCTGTAAATTGTAGGCTTATATTCCTAGAATATGTATTCTTATAT
This sequence comes from Andricus quercusramuli, assembly GCA_932178445.1. Lineage (NCBI taxonomy): Eukaryota > Metazoa > Arthropoda > Insecta > Hymenoptera > Cynipidae > Andricus > Andricus quercusramuli. The sequence goes on from CAKNXH010000437.1 coordinate 26,768, forward strand.
AATTTGTTTATAAATTTTACAGTTACATTTTATCACAAAATTATATCAAAGAGCATCATTCACAATGAAAGTTCAACAATACTAGATGAAAGAAAGATTTGTTCTGCCTATAAAGGCCCAGAATGTGCATTTGTTTACCTGATTTGTTTTTAAAATAAACAAATAGTGAGGCATAACAAAAATTCATGTGGGCAATTCATTGTCAATATAGTTAAAAAATGATAAAAGAAAGAACAATTTCTTTCTGTCTATAAATATCTGCAACGTACATTTGTTTATATAATCTGCTTATAAAATAAACGATTGGAAATACTTGGCAACATTTTTCTACAGGAGATCATTGGACATATAACTTCAATAAGATCAGAAGAAAGAGCGATATCTTTTCGCTTAGAAAAGCAGAAAATGTACATCTGTTTATATAATTTGTTTACAAAATTAACAAATATTGATGGATAGCAGAACATTTTTCAAAAAACATTGTTGGCAATATAATTTTAACAAGGTCGGAAAAAGGGATAATATTCGCCAAAAATCGCACAAAATTTTCATTTGTTTATAAAATTAACAAATATTGATGAGTTTAGAAATTTTTCTGGGAAAACATCATTGGCAAAATAATTTCAACAATTTCAAAAGAAAGAACGATTTATTTTCACCTAAAGGCACCCAAAGTGTGCATCATATACTTTGTTTATAAAATGAACGAATAACATTCAATCTCAAATTTTAATGGTCACGTATCATCCCAACCATGATAGCAAGTTATTTCAGAGCAGAAATATACTTTAAAGACAAACAAAGCATGATGTCGATTATATGTTAATACAATTTATTGATAAAAAATAGATTTGCAAGTTAACAATTTTTTTTATCATACTCAATGTGCATTGAATCCAAGGGACGAGAAGTATAACAAAAATTTTTGTCTAGAAAATAAAAAATGAAATTGAAAAAATCGACATTTTTTTTGCTGTTTGCATAACATGAAAATTGAATGAACAAAAAAATGAAGAATCTACCCACACCATTTTCTGAAAAATTTAGTCCTGAATTTGACGATAACACAAAAATCTGAAATCGGTGCATAATTGCGTTCTAAATTTCATTTTGAGCCCCGTTTTTCGATTTCACCCCACTGTGCTGCCTCATAAATGACCCGCTGGATGCCATAACCAGCCCGACGCTCAAAAACGTTTATTTTCAATAATAAAAACGAAATATCAAAAAAAAGTTTCTTCCTGATTTAATTAAATTTTGAAACTTGAATCGTTCTCACTCGGCCAAATATTATTGAAATGAGTTTATATATGTAGGACGTATTCAAAATACTCCGGCGAAACGAAGAAAAAACTATCATTGATTGACCTCATTTTGCAGTTGAGTAGGTATTATTTAACAATAAGCGATTGTCCTAGAAATATGAACTCATTTCAATAATATTTGGCCGATTTCGAACGATTTGAGTTTTAAAACTCAATTAAATGAGGGAGAAACTTTTTTTCAATATTTCCTTTTTGTTATCAAAAATAAGCTCATACTTCCTTATTGCCTAAAATTCTACATCCTCAAAAAATTGATTTTTTGATTTTGAAAATTTTCTGTCTGTGAGAAGATCGGTCAATACTTTCATGCGTTTTCGAGCGTCGGGCTTGTCATTGCACCCGGTAGCTCAACTGTGAAAACAAGGTCACCTTTTTTTAAGTCGCTTGTGGCTAAGAGAAGAAAAGATCGAGTTGTCGAGAAGTAGGGATGCTTGGGAAAGGATTCGCCAATGCTCCTTCGGCACGCTCCGATGCTCATCGACCATAATTCAGAACACTGACAGCACCATCTCTGGAGCAGTGCCAACAGAACGATTGCATCGCATAATCGAAATTGACGAGAACATCCTTGATTATAGCCATGCACCGTGGGAGAAGCATTTCCTGAAAATGAGTTTCAGCGAGAATCGATTACTTCGGATTACTCTGGATTATATACAATTATGGCAGAATAATCCTCCTTCAAGACGAATCGATTGACCTATAACATTGATACATTTTATTGAAGAGTAATGAAGCTATGGTAATGCATAATATTTGAAAACACGGTTTTTTATAGTAAAACTTTTATTATTATTATTATTATTATTATTAAAAAAAAACGCTGAAAACACCAGTTATCGTAAGATCACTGATTTTAAGCAGTGTTGGGCGCGGTTAGTACTTGGATGGGTGACCTTTCGGGAATACTGCGTGCTGTTGGCCCGCCGTGGGTGTGGTGAGCCCACACTAGTAGTACTAGTAATAAATAATCCACCTAGAAACACTACCCGAATCGGGTAGTGTCATGCCTACCCCAAAAGGGAAATGGCTTAAAGGTATTAAAAAATAAAAAATAAACTAGACTCACGCTAATTTTCATTACTTTCTAACAGTATTTCTGAAGTTCCAACCAAATAGGTATACGCTCAGAACCCGATTTAGTAACTCCTGGTTTAGTATTTCTTGGAATTGCTGGCCCACGCAGTGTCTCAGCGTGAAGGGCGGCAGACGGTTGCGACTCTCGCCTCAGAAGGGCCGCAGTGCGCAAGTACTCAGTCGAATACATAGCGCGATATAATGCATTCTACACTCTAAAAACAGACTATTAACTGCCAAAAGATTCCTTTCACTATTAAAGGATTTTCTATTCCAAATTGGCATGAGAGGAAATCCCTTCATAGTTAAAGGATTGTCATTTCAAATGCTATCCTTTAACTGTGAAAGCATTTCCTTTGATCTTGAAGTGAAATCTATTGTGGAACAAGAGAAAGAATAATTTAAACGTTGAAAGAAAACTTATTGCATGATATTACGTGCAAGAAATGTACAAAAGCCGAACTTTGGTGAATGTAAATATAAAATCCGTATAAAATCGACGCTTTGAAAAATCATTTCACAAAGAACGTCTTACGAACTTTTGATTGACAACAGCATTTAAAAAAATTTATACTTCGATTGTCAAAAGCGTAAAAGTCAATATAAAGTGCGGTTATGCGGACCAATAACTGTTCTTTCAGTACGCTTACCTTCAAAAGTTTTCGCATCACAATCTGGGATTCCTAATTTTTTTAAGAAATTCATTTTCCAACTCATTTCGCACGTTTTTTTACTCACTTTATCAATTAATAAATAATTCGTCCAGTGAAAAAATTCACTCATGCGCAGGCGCATTTTCTCTGCTGACCAACAGATGAAATCCTTTAATAGTTAAAGGAATTCTTTTCAAAGTCCAAAGAAATCGTTCATCAGTAAAACTACTTCCGTTTTGCATTTAATGGATAAGTCTTTGAACAGTGAAACTATTCTATTGATGGACAAAGGAAATCTGCTTAATTTCAAAGGATGCATTCTGAAAGGAACGTAATTTTACTGTTAATAGATTCTTTCTCAGAGTGTAATTGGAAGCGTTCCAGGCGGCACTGATTGTTTTCGTTTCGATTCCCCGGATTTATTAACAAGGCTATTTCCAGGTAACTTCCGACACTGTAACTAAATCGGGGTCCGAGTGTACTCATGAATAATTTTTTACTGGAAACAAATTAATTTTTCACAAAATATTTTCAATTACAACAAGAGAGAAATTGTTAACTAAAATTATGCATCTCCAGCAAAAAATATTTTTCAATAAAGCAGTTGAACTTGCTATCAACTAGTTGAATTTTGAACAAGGAATAATAATTTTCTTCCGGAAAAGACAACTTTTAAACAAATCACATGACTTTTTATCTAAAAAGGATGAATTTTCAACCCAAACAGACATATTATCAACAAAATACATGAATTTTCAAATGAAAAAAGATAAATATCCAATAAAATAGTTGATTCCTCAACTAAACAATATAACTTTCAAACGGAAAATGGGATAGTTAAATTTCCATTAAAAAAATTAATAAATATTTAAATAGTTGAAATTTCAACTGGAAAAGATTTTCATTTTGAATCGGGTACTGTTGAAAAAAAAACAAAAAAGAAGAATTTGCAATGAAATAGGTACATTTGAAACCGAAGAGATGAATTTTCAACCAAGAAGACAATTTTTTACCAAAAAAAGATGAACTTTTCACAGAATACATGATTTTTTCCCCATTGAAAAAATAATTTTGAGCGAAAAAAGATGACTTTTCAACAAAAAATATAATAGTTGATTTTTCAACAACAAAATATTCTAATTTCAAATAAAAACAGTAAAGTTCAATCAAAACACAATTTTTCAACAGAAAAGTTAATTTTCGAATAAATAATAAAAATGTTATCCAAAGAGATGAATTCTGAATGAAAAATGTAATAGACGAAATTTCAATCAAACAGGACGAATTTTCAACAAGAATGTTCAGTTTGAAACCAATCAGATGAATTTTAAAGAAAATACATGAATTTTCAGCTACACAATCTGAAACCAAAGATATGAATTTTCAACCAAGAAGATTACTTTTTCACCAAGAAAAGACGAATTTTAAACAAAATATATGAATTCTCAACGAAAAATGATCAATTTCCAACCAAAAATTGCATAGTTAAATTTCCAATTGAAAACAATACTTTCCAACGCGAGAAGATGAATTCTCAGCCAGAAGTGTAATAGTTGATATATTTCAACCAAACAAATTCAATTTTAAATCAGAAGCAGTTCAAATCAACCGAAAACCACATTTTCAACTAAACAGTTGAATTTTTAACTGAATTAAATGATTTTCTTCCAAAATCGTTCAATTTCGAATCAAATAATAAAATTGTTGACCAAAAAAGATGAAATTTCAATTAAAATCATAAAAAAAATAACTGGAATAGTTAAATTCTCGCTTAAAAAATGCATTATAGACCAAAGAGAAATGAATATTCAACTCTGAAATTATTTTTTATTTCTTTCTTAGTGTTTTTATAGGTTTTAGAAAATTTTGAATCCCAGGGTTCAAGAAAAATTTGAATTTTCCTATATTGCGCTATAAGTTTCTATGGCAATCTGTCACCACCATTTGGATAGTGAAAATGAAGAAATATTTGGGAAACCAATAAAATTGATTGATTACTAACTAACTCACAAAAGTAATTTCGTTTAAAAAAAAAGGAAATAGTTACTTCCCATCCCTGCCTGCATGTATCTTTGCAGGAGAATCATTTGTAAATGTCGCAAACTTTGTTGAAATTTCTCATAAATAAATTTGTTGAACATTATCTAAGTTCATGACGTTACTTATTATAGGTTTGCTTGCTTTCAATAATTGGGCAGATCGTATCAGCCATTCCTGATTGTTATATTTAGATCAGACCACATTTGAGAAGAGTAATAAAATTCGTTTAGAAAACTCCTTCGAATTAACAGATTTGAATGAGGTATTTGGTATTCAACTTTTGAGTATACATCAAATTTTGAGATTTTGAAGATTTCAAGAAATTTCGAAGAATTTTAAAGTATTTTTAAATGATAGTTTACTTACGAGTAAAGTAAGTGATTCGACTCGCTTCAAATCAAAGGGACAATGTTTAATTAGAAGAGGATTCTGGGCTCATGATCGATTTGATATTTTGTATAAGCAGCATGTTCGAGGATGTTGATACGTATAATAATCTTAAACAACCTGGACTTCCAAATATTAGTTGCTTCGGAAACATACCCAAAACCAGTGAAGTTTGAAACTACTAAAGATATTTTAATGTTTTCTTTTTCAAGTAAAAGGTATCTTCTCGCGCTATTGAAATATGTGGCTAATGAATCCGGATATTATCAGGAAGCTTAAAATGAAAGAAAACAAATTCATGTTCTCAAAAAATCTGTTCTAGAGGACTTGTCTTTATATAGTTCTTATTAAATTATTGAAACAGTTTAGTACAAGATCATTGTATGTTTCTTTTTATATAATTCATTCAAATAAGAGTATGAATTGGATATAATATAACAACTTTGGTCTTCAAGATATTTTAATGAAGTTGAATCAACTCAGACGAAATATTTCAAATCTGTAATAAACCTTCTTCGCAATACTCAAAGATAATATTACACTTCGTATGAAGAAATTAGATTATATGAGGGATATGCAGGATTTACATTCCAATCGTGATAAGTGTGATTTATTGAATGAAAATCCGTTAAAAGAATTAGGAACAGACACTTTCAAGGTTCTGGACAATTGGAGAAAGAATGGACTTTTAGGAAAAGATTAAGATGAGCTGATATGAATACCGACGACACAGTTCTTGCCAGAGCTTATGGTTTCAGAAAGATTCATAAAGATGGCTATCCTTTATAGAATCCTTTAGAGAATAGTTATTTCATCTATGAATACACCCACGAAATTTTTAAAACAAAAATTTAATTTGGTACTTAAAAACTCCATTGCAACTTCAAAATACAATCTCAAAATAGCTGGAAAATCAATAAAGATTATTATTCAAAAAACTGTTTCTGATGAGTATGTAATGATTTTTTCTTGGATTTTGTTACAATGTTTCCGAGTATACCCCTTGAATCAGTCAGACAATTTTAAGTAGATGGGAAAATATAAAAACACGTACTTTATATCAAGTCAAAAAGATTTTACTAAAGAGATAGTTTTTATTATGAACTGAACTTATTTTAAATTCAATGAATCTTTTTGTAGGCACACTTTCGGTATGTTGGTGACACCACATTATGTGTTCCTCTAGCAAAGTTGCAAGCAGTTATCAATGCTTTCAACAGTTTTCAACCAAAACTTCAATTTACTCATGAAATAGAGAAAAATGATGAAATCAGTTTTTTGGACATAGAAGTAATTAAAGGTCAGGATGTTCAATTGTTCATACTATTACCAATTGATATAGGAAAATTACATATGCAGATAAAATGTTCAACTTCTTTCCGGCTCATCCTTTTTAAATTAAAATTGCAGTATTCAAGAACTTAGTTGACAGAGCTCTAGGTTTGTCCCACATTCCACTTCACAATAAGAATTTGAATATTGTAAGGCATATCCTTTTTCTTAATAATTACCCACCAAATTTAATCGAGAAAATATATCACCATTGGAATCGAACAAATCAAAAACAAACAAAATGACATTTTATCCACAGATAATCAGAAGGATTTGAGAGAATGTAGTTCTTTTAATTCTTTCGTTCTCTCGTTTTTTGGTCAAATTTCGAAAACTATGGGATTTGTGTTGAAAAAGCTTGATATTCATACTATTTTCTGTATACTATTTCGTTAGTTTAGGACGTTGTTATATGAGTGTTCTTACTATACATACAAAAGGGTTTGTTGATGTTGACCATGAATTTGAGTGGGATAATGTTAAAATTTAACATAGTGAAAGTAATACGAAAAAGAGAGAAGTGATGGAAATTCTCTATAATAAAAAACAAAATAAGTGGTCTATTAATTTGAACACTGATTTGGATAAATGAAACAAAATTTATTCCAGTATGATTAATTACATTCAGCAATAGTTTTTCATGAAGCCTTTCGAACCACAATTAGATCTCAGGTGTCGAGGAGATAGCGGCGTTGTTTCGTCGCTCTTTCCACCTACTCAGATTTTTCTTCCCTTGATAAGGGTATGAATAAAAGTATGAGCACCCAAACGTTGGTTAATTTTATAAAGGCTTTCATGTTGCGATTTGATAATAATAAAAATAAAAAATACAGAAGAAATAAAAAAGACAAGGATTGGGATTTGGTTGGTTGCATTCTCATTTTTCTTTCCCCTTTTTTGTTCTTGTCCAAAGAAACGAAATTTCGTTTGTTCTTAGGAATTGCAATAGCAACATTTTGTGGTAGTTTTCCAAATTTTATCGTTGGATTTTTGTTTTATTTCCAGGAATTCTATACAAAAACCAATAGATATACATTGGAAAATAAGTGTGCAGCAAGGTTATTCAGATGGTGGTCAAAAATTCAAGAGATGCCTAATGAAAGGTTGGTAAAGAGCTGCTACAATAAGCCCATTCGACTAGATCAATTAAAGTCAAATAAGATAAAGTATAACTGAGCAACTCAAATTGAACACATACTAGAGAAACTAGGACTAGCATTCATTCGGAAAGCAATGTCCGAATGTTGTCATGCAGCAATTGGAGGATGTAATGTCAAAATTGCAAGAAAGAAATAGAATTGACGATTTATTAGCAACAAACAATTAAAAATATTCTTGCACTTTTAGGAGCATTGTTTCGTCTAATAACTATTTGTTGAAAGTAATCAACTACAATAAACTAAGCTTACTCTGTCAACTACGCTTGAGTGGTTTCAAGAATCCAAGAATCTTGTGAGGTGAACGTTTGAGCAATTTATTAGGGAATTTCTTATGTACGTTGGTATTAGACTCTAAACTATGAAAAATGATACATCGCTGGTGGAGATTTTTAATTTGAAATAAAAGAATGTAATAGATCATTCAATTATCTACATGATTAAAGCCTTGAGGATTCGTTTCTTTGGGTTACGTTCATAACATTACCCGTTTTAACATAGAAATAAGTAGATAAGGTATTTTATGTAAGGAACTCGAAAATTGTCACTGATGGTAATTGGGCACTTGCCCTATTTTATGTTACATTGAAGAATATACTGAACTGAATAGTATAATACCGATTATAATCAGAAAACAATGATATTATTGTTTTCTTTATGAAGTAGACAATGTGGCTGGTCCGGGTTTACATACGCTTTGACCAGAGGATGCAAACTTAATTTACAATAGCCTATGATATTTAATCAACCCTTTGTTTTTATAAAATACACTACCTTTTCTGCATTGCGTTTTTACGATTTTCAAAAAATCAAACTACAAGATCCCAGTGTTTTGTTATAAATCTATTGAATCTTGATTCAATTAGCTAAGTTGTCAAGTGAAAGCACGGGAGCAAATGACTCTGTAGACGAATTCATGGGTTTATATAGTACTTTGCCAAGGATTTGTTCCTGGAGATGTATATGTATATGTGCTGAATGGATTAAGATGCATCTTAAGATTAGAACCTATACATATATACTGAATGTTCAGCATATTCCATCAAACCGAAATTGGGTGCTCTTAATTTTTTCACAATATCATTATTCATATGAAGAATACTCAGTTTTTTAAAAATTCAAACGACTTTATTGAATGTCAAGAGATTTCAGGGGATTTTAGATATTAAAAGAATTGAAAACATTAAAAGAAGGAGTGTAATTTCGAGTGTTTCAGAAAGTTTTATCCGAATCGGTTAATATTAATGCCTCAGCCCCCAAACTTCCATAAGATTATAATGCCAACATTTTTGGTTTTGTCGAAATACAATTTACGGTATCAGGGTATGAAAACCCAATGACGATCATCATTAGGGTTTTAGAGAAGCATGTAGAGAATAATTTCTGCTGGTGTTCCAATTTTTACGTTTATTAGCACTATTTCTTCCTTTTCTTACATCAATTGTCAATAGATAATGAACATATTTGTAATCATTCTGTAATTTTTTTAACTATGTCGCTCATTATTAAATAGCCACGTCATTCAAATATTTCAGAAATTGTATAAATAACTTTTTTTCGCAATAAGTCATCAATACTTTGTGCTCCTAGCACGATTATATTCCTGAAGCATAATATTAAATTCCATTGTTCCACATTTTTGATTAAATCAGCCTTGTAGACCATTGATTACTGGTCCCAATAAATACATTGTTAACTAGATTTACAGAAAGCTAGATTTTTCTACCCCCTTTTCTAGAAAAATTACAATTGGATCGTGAAATTGTTTTAACAATTGAAAATTTTCTCAAAGAAAAAGTCAATAGATTTAATAATGGCTAGTAGCCCCATTTATCGCTAAAATATAAATTGCCATGATTCATAGCAAACATTGATTTAACAACATCAAAAGTTGTTTAAAAGATTAAAAATGTGTTGGAATATGGGTTTGTAATCGGAAAAATCTATCTTTTTATGATTTGGTGGGGCAAAACTTTTATTTGAATAAATGTCAACTTTTCAAACAATTTTTGACCATTTGAAACGCAAATTCGATGAAATGCTTTAATTTTTGGTTTTTCACTTTTTGGGAATGTCGGGCCAAGCCGAACTGGTACCGATGAAAGTAGGGCAAATTATTTTCCTGAATATGGAAAATATTTAAAAGGCAGAGGTGCGTTTCTCTTTACTAAAAATTTTTGAAAAAATAAAAATGCGATTTGGATTATACTGAGAGATGGATACACCGAGAAAAATATTTGGTTCGGCGAACAAAAATCTGGTTGTTCGAACAAAAATGTTCGGTCACTATTGAAGAAAAAAATCTTTTGGTTGGGCCAACCAAATTAGTTGGTTAGAACGTTTGTTTAATCTAACCAAAAAGTTGGGTACGCTGAATAACATTTTGTTGCTGACGCAAAAACAAAATTTGGTTGAACAAATATATTTAGTAGGATTAACCACGTTTTTGTAAAATCAATACTATTATTTTATTTGTTAAACCGTATAGACAAATCAAATGGATTTTACATAATCGATGTATTTCTCTTCTCTTCTCGCCTTTTTTCTGAACAAGAAATACTTGGTTTTTTTTTGTAAAACAAAATAAAAAAGCTGTGTCCATAACCCTAAATTCTAAACCCATATCGTGAAAAATCACTATCACCACTGTCATTTCTTATAAGAATATAACTGTAACAGAAAACATTATCTCAATTCACAAAATCGTTGTAGCATTTCCACCAAGAATAACTATAACTAGTAACACAAAATAAAACCGAATTTCAATAAAAACTGCTTTAATAAACCTCATAGATCAAAACGATAATACGTTTCATTCTCTGAAATATCAGCTTACATGAGCCATATTCAAAAGTGGTACTTTGGGTTTGAGCCAAACAAATTGTTTTGTTGTACCATCCACTTTTTCAATAATCACAAGCATATCTTCTGTAACTATAACTTGATGTGTCCAAATAATAAGGGCTCATCTCGGAGAAAGCAAAGGAAAAGGTATCAACTCGTGGAGACTAAATGAAAAAGTGCTAGAGTTCAGGGCGCTGATGTTCAAAATACAATTTATATGGGATTTTGAAGCTTCCAGAGTTTGCCACGCGATGTAGCACCTATTTTGTCTATTCGAGATGAAACCTAATCACTTGATCATGTTGAACTTCAGAATTATATTTGCAATAACTCTTTTTTAATTCTATCGAAATCTACTTGAGATGTGTGAAGCTAGTTCGCCCGACTTCAACTATTTAAGAGTCAGCCATTGTTGTCAATTTAGCTCGTCCCCCATACACAATTAAATTTTCCTGAAAAGAAAAAAAGCTATTCAGAAAAATGATTTGTCTTGTATCTTTTTTTCTTGTAAGTGTAAATTGCCATCAGTGGAATTGTGAGAGCCAAAGACCCATGCATATAGCAAAAGATAATATAATTATTTGTCTTAGATGTCCTTCCTAACTGGGGCGGCCCTAGCGTCAGAGACGCCTGGAAAATTGCACTCGCTATCCACCTACTTTCATTCGGCATATCGTAGCCACTCGCGAATGCATAGAATTTTTATTCGCATTCACAGATTACCCCGATATAGTAATGGACGCAGACACCACCAATGCGCTTTGCCGCGACTCTTCTTCTTCTTTGGCAAAGTTAGCACATTCAGCTCATTCGCTACGTCTTTTCCTCTTTTGCTCTTTTTATATTTTTTTAATTTTTCTCTCTTCCTCTCCATCATGGTATCTCGCGTCTTTCCTCTAAAAGGCCACTGGCACCTTCATTTCATCGCGCGAATAAGCGTCGCATTCGCACAAGTAGCTTTACACCTATCAACGGAAATTAAACAATCTTGAGGAAATGAGTTCTGCCGTTGACTGCCATCTTAGCTCACTCGACCGTGCCGTCGTCTCGACTTGGAATGCAGTCTTTCACGTCTTCCAGAGCGACTCCAAATTTGGAGAGACATCCTCCAGACGTCTTGACGTCGTGGAATCTCTCCAACTGAGAATAATTCATTTATTTCACGGAAATACTTGCTGGAGAATATTGCCCACTTTTTTATATACATACATGCAAGAATAAAATTTATTGGAGAAAGTTTTCGCAACAATTGCGTAAAGCTGGGACACAGAGTCATTTGTGGAAACTTTCAAATGCAGTTGAGAAGAACGGATGCAATCGAGAAAAAAAAAGAAATAATTTTCCTTCGGTACCAGGACTCGAACGCTGGACCATCAGGATTGAAATTCGACACTCTAACCTCTGCGCTACGAACCCTGCTAACCTTTTTTTTTTCGAGTATTTGACTTCAAATCAGTCAGCCCCTTCAAGCTCAGTTTCCCCTTCCAATCTCACTTAAGCTTCCGCTATTTTTACTCAAACAAATTTTAAACTACAAGAAAAACTCTGGGAATCCTATTTAAGTATCTCCCATTTGAGTAGTTTCGAGAATTGATGCCGCGGCAGTTTCGTGATGAGAGAGCCGCAGATCCGAGAAGTGAAGACGTGTTCAGTCAAGCGTGCAACATGCATTAAAATCCAACAGAAATGATTCATGCGTCCCTGCCTGCTTACGTTTGGAGCGAGCGAATGATGTGTTCGCTTTGAATAAAGGCCATTTAGGACGATGCCCAAAACCGCATTTAAATGGGATTTCCAGTAGAATTCTTAGTTTTCCAAAATTCCTATATGTCCAAGATATATGCAAAGTTTAGGAAATTCTTCGCCAATGAATTTTCTCCATGTAAAAAAAGTACAATAATTTTTAAATAGGTTTTGTTTAGACTATCGATTTTTCAGCTAGTAAATAATAACAAATGTAATTACTTATTTAAAAATCGTTACATTCATGTTCAAGAAAACCTCTCTTAGAAAGTACATCTAAAAGTACCACCCTAGCGTCAAATTGATTTCAATTCTTTGAATCCCTCCAATTATTCTAAATTCATTCAACCTGACACTGAACTCTTCAAAATTTCACTGATATTTTAAATTTAAGAAATTCTCTGAACTGCTTGAATTTTCTGAATTCTCTGCATTCACTGATATCCCTGAACCCCCTTGATTCCCTAAATTCCAAGAATCTCATATTTCATGCATGGATTTTTATGAATTCTCTGAATGACTTGTATGATTTTCAGGCCCTTAAAATTATAAGAACTCTAAGAAGTAAGCCAATTCAAATGAATTTCCAAAATTCGCGAAATTTCAAGAATGGAAAAAATTGCAAGAATTGACAATATTCCATAAATTCGAAGAATTTCAAAAATTCATATAAATCAAATTCAAAGAATTCGAACGAGGAATTAGGGAAATTCAGATCATTAAAGGAGTTCGAAGAATCCAATGAATTAAAAGAAATTGATGAATTCACAGTGTTTGAAGAATTCATGGTATTTCAAGAATTCGAAGACGTGAAAGAATTAGAAGGTGTCACAGAATTCAACGAATTTGAAGAATTAAAATAATTGAAAAATGCAAAGAATTTATGGGAATTTGAACAATTCAAAGAATACCTAGAATTAAAAAAAATCATGTAATTAAGAAAATTCGCAGAATTCAGATTGTAAGAAGAATTCAAATAATTAAAAAAAAAAAATTTAAGTCAAATAACTTGAAAAAATTCAAAGAATTTGAAGAATTGAAAGAATTCAAACAATTCAAAAATTCAAAGAATTCATAGGAATTTCAACAATTGAATAAATTGCAGAATTCAGAAAATTCGCAAAAAAAAAATCGCCGAATTCAAAGAACTTGAAGAATTTGAAGAATTCAAATAGTTAGAAGAATTTGAAGAATTCCAAGAATTAAAATAATTCGAAGAATTTCAATGATTCGAGGAATTAAAATAATTTTGAGAATCAAAATAATTCGAGGAATTAAAATAATTTTAAGAATTTAAATAGTTTAAAGAATTCAAATATTTTCGAAAATTAAAAAAAATCAATAAAGAACTCGACAAATTAAAAATATTGACAAAATTAAAAAATTAAAGAATTCATAGGAACTTGAAGAATTCAAAGAATGTACAGCATTCGAAGAATTTGAATGATTCCGAGAATTAAAATAAATTAAAGAATTAAAATGATTCGAGAAATTAAAATATTTCAAAGAATTCAAATAGTTCAAAGAATTCAAATGATTTCAAAAATTCAAAAAAATCGAAGAAATCGACAAATTCGAAGAATTTAAAGAATTCGCAGAATTAAAAATTTAAAGAATTCATAGGCATTTGAACAACTCAAAGAATGTGAAGCATTAAAAAAATTCGCAGAGTTCAAAGTATGCAAAGAAAATTGAAAAGCTTCATGCGAATTTGAAGAATTCAAAGAATGTAATGAAGTCGAAGAATTCGCAGAATTCAAAGAATTGAGATAATTGGGAGAAGAATAATTTAAATAATAATTTGAAAAATCCGAGAAATTCAAAGAATTCAGACAATTTGAAGAATGAAAAGATATCAAGTAATTTAATTTTTTTAAGAATTTGAAGAATTTGGAGGATTCAGGCCTTGCAAGAATTTGAAGAATTCAAAGAATTCAAAGAATTCGAAGGACTTGAAGATTTCGAAGAATTCGGAAAATTCTAAAATAAGAAAAAATTCCAAGAACCCAAGAAAGTGAATACATGCAGATAAATTCAAATAATTTAGTGAATTCAGAAGAGTTTAAAGAATTCGAACAAATCGAAACATTGAAATGTATTCCACGAAATAAAATAATTCCTCGAATTTTCCGAATTTTTAAATTTAATTTCGATTAAAGTTACTTTTAGTTTCTGCTGTTTTGCATATACTTTTCTCGTATGAAATGATTATTTTTGGAGAACCTCTCTTCAAAATTATTCTTCAAAGATTAAAAAAAAATCGAAAGCCTTAACTCTAGTTCGCTCGCTTAACCTCGACTTTTCTTGACATCAGGAAAGACAATAATTCTGGGGTTGAGAATGATGTACGCAATTAAGGTAATTTGAATCATTTGATAAATTCAGAAAGTTCGAATAATTTAGAGAAATTCAGGGAATTCAAAGAAATTTTGAGAAATCATAGAAATTTAGGCAATTCAGGGAATTGAAAGAAGCTCAGAAGATTTCAAGCAAGTTGGAAGAATTTGAAAGAAATTAAGAGAGTTTAAAAGTATCGCAATCAATTTAAGGGAATGCAAAAGAATACAAAGAATTCAACTAACTCGTGAGATTTCGAAGGGAATCGTTGTCGATTCAAAATAGTTTGAATACATTCAAAATAATTCTAAATAATACACTTAACCAAGGAGGCTTAAAAATCGACATAAATAATTTTAACTATTGATTGAGTCATGGATCAAGAATGAATCAAGCATTGCCTGCATAAATAAATAATATTTTTGCAATAAAACTTGGATATAAAGTATGATAAATCGAAAAATAATATAATTAAATGCTCTTATTCTCTATATCAATCCTCAACACAAGATTTGACTTCATGTATGTGAAAATACATGCATAATACATGAAGCTGCATTCCGCTCGAAAATTCCGCATTCATTCCAAAAATTCGTTTCACAGTGAAAAATCTACGTCACGGAAAAGTTGCGAGTCCCTCCAACGAGCTTCATCTCGTCCGTTGGCCAAGACATTTTTTACTGCCTTAATGCGAGGCGGACGTTGATTTATGAAATTCTTTTCTGCGAAATACAAATGCCGGTCGCATCGCAAATAAGGGGCGCGTCGAGGGAGGATGGTCGAAAGAAACTAGTCCGGACAGCCATTAACCCATTTTCTGCCAAATGTGGAAGCGATTCGAATCCAGAATGATAGCCATTGTTATTTTATAACAAAAAACAAATCGAATCCTTCTAGACCAGAAAGAAAGAAATTATATTGCAATCCTGGTAATGAGAGTCTAATAGGGAAAAACCTTATCGTTTTTCAAGAGTCGCTATGGATTTCGGACCGTAATGTTCCATCGCTGTATCCAATTCCAGCAGGCAATGATATTTGAGGTGACTTAGGGTCGACTGAGTTTGTTTTCAATCTCTATCTCGTTCCGCTCCCTGTACCTTTGTGCAAACCCGTATCAGACTTTCGACCAATGCAAGGTGTCTTCTTTCTCTATTCGAAAATGAATTTCTCTCCAGCTTCCGATTCTGCTTCTCTGCAAGCTCTTCTGCTTTAATATTCACTTTTATGATTCCCTCACCACATCCGAATTGCATATAAATATTTTCGAAGCTGAGAGTCTTATGAAAGGATCTATAAGAATTGTAGATATACCAACATTAGCGTAGAGAGTGAATTATATCATGAATTTATTATCAATGTTCGTGGTATCGACTCAGCGCGAGATGGAAGCAAAAACCAACCCGAATATTTTATATAAAAGAAGGTCTTTACAAGGTCTAAGCTTCCTCGAATGTTTCTTTCTGGGAAATAATTGTGCACACAAAAATAGGTTTCGTAGCCTGTTAGAAGTCAATTAGGTCATTGCAACATCCCTCTCCTATACTTTTCCTCCCCTGCTCCCACTTAATTATCATCTTCCCCAGCCCTCATTTCACCTTTCCACCTCTCAAAATTCTGTCTTCACTACTTTACTTCTCATCGCTCTGAGTGATACCCCATCCCTTAGTTCTCTTTCCCAGCCCTCACATCCCCTTCCCTACTCAACCTCATTTCTAATTATCTCCTCTACTTCTCTTCATTTGCAATCACTTCATCTACTTTTCCTCCTCCATTCCACCTCCCTTAATCTACTTCCCTTCCCTGATTTTCCCTCACTTCCTCTTCTTCCCCTCCCCTCATCGCCCCTTATCACCCCTCCCTTCCCCTACTACCCGCTTACTTTCCGTAATTTTTATTCTTCGACTCCCCACAGTTCGTCTCATTTCTAGTTAAATTACCTACTTACCCTCCTTAATTTCTTCTCACTACTCCTTCTTCCCTCCCTTTATTTATCTTCACTTCCCCTACTTTCCCTCAAATGATCTTCCCGCAACTCTTCCTAATTCCCCTTCTTAGAAAAATGTACGATGGACAGGAGGAAACTCGACTAAAACGATAAGAGTTTCTGTAGAGTGACTGCTAAACCAAGGTTTTACAAATTAGAAGAAGAATCTGTCTAATTAGTTGAAGTATTAAAAATGTCGTATCATAAAATATAATGCAATTTTAGATAATTTCTGTTATACCTTTGTCTGAATTTTGAGTATAATTGTCAGCTTCTTCAATTATAAAATGATGAAGTTTACAAGGCGCAATTCTAAAATCTGTTTCTGTAGAAATTTCACATTCTAGCTCTTCATTCTTAAGCGCATTTTTAATCAGCAGTAAACATTTACTACATGATTTTTCCAATTTTGCTATATTTCGAGTATAACATTTAAACCATTCGGTCAAAAAAAACTGGACAATTTGAAACTGGATGATTATTTCCGAACAATTTAAAATCAAAGTAATTTATTTTTAAAGTTAAAAAGTTTTGCTTCCCAGAAAATCCAATCTTTTAATTTTTAATGTTTCTGGATTGAAATCATTTAAAATTATATAATATTGATTCACAAATATGTTGCTTATTTCTTCGATTGAGAGCATTAAAAATCATAGCATGGATTTATATTTTGTACTTCCCTTTGTACTTCTTCGATCTTCCCCTACATTTGTGCACAGACCTTTTGAAATTAAACGTCAGAGCATTGAAAACTGTAATTTGGTAAATGTGAATCCTCTTTTTGTAAAGCACACTCTCATCACGGATTTCGTGCCTTGCACTCGATTTATCCGAAATGCGAATGTGAACTACATATATTGCAGAATCAAGTACAAATTTATTTATCATGATTATCTTATTATTCGTTCTTCATTTTTCATTAAATTTTATTCAAGGCTGCCCTGATAATTCATAGTCATGTTTTTATAATTTAAGGAGAGTCCGTATCCTGTACAAAAAAAAAAAACAATTTTGTTACTGAATAATTTACTGCAACTTGTGTCGTTTTTCTTTCATTTCTATTCTGAGAAAAATTATTGATATACTTTAGGCGAAAATCTTTGTTAACTTGAATGTTATTGTAGCTTGTTTCGTTTTTCAAAGAAGTTAGTTTTTTTATTTTTATGTAGTTTTGACGATTGGAACAAAAACTGCGCGTTCAATCAAAAACTGATTGATAACAAATTCTTAGATATTTTTTGGGTATACATTTTTTGCCTATTATTTTTTTTTCGTATCTAGGGTCGTTTTGCCAAAAAAATGTCAATGTCACTTTTCACGATTAAAAAAAAACTATGCGTCATATCAAAAAATGAATAGATAACAATTTTGAGCTCTTTTTGACGGAAAAAAAAACATTTGTATATTTCCTTTTTTTTTTGTAGCTTGTGTCTTTTTCCAAAAATGTAATTCTGTTATTTTTGATATTGTTTTTACGAATAAAAAAAAATACGCGTCTAATCAGAAAGTGATTTATAACAAATTTGTAGATCTTTTTGGGCGTGCACAATTTTAATCTGAGCATCTTTTTTCGTATCTTGCATAGTTTGACTGCAAAATGGAAGTTTTCATTCTTCCTTGTTTTTTTGTGCGTTCAAAATTGGAATTTTCGATTTTTCAAGAAAATTCGAGAAGTTCTTCTGATAATCATGTAAGGCTTTCAAAAAGCAACTTTATCCTTTTCTTTGATTTTTCCATATCGTGAGTTGTTTGGCATACGATTCTCATTTCCATTTTTTTGTTTTTTCAATTTTATAAATGCTATAACTCTCAGCATTTTTTTTCAATCAAAAAAAGCCGTGAGAGTGAATTGTTTGATTTTCAAAGTACTATGAGTAGCCGTACAAAGCATTTTTGAATTTGAGAAAAAATGGTCAAGAAAATTCTGAATGATTTAACTTTTTGAAGTTTGATCAAAAATAGCTGGTTAACGAACTGGACCTTTCTATTTGGTCCCAAAAACTGTGTGTCAAATTTCAACCTAATCTGAATAATCATTTAAAACTTTTAATATAGTTTTTGTCATAAAACGAATACCTTCTCATTGTAATGAGAATATAAACATTCGAAATGAAAGTTTGTTTAGTTTTAATTTTAAATGTTTAAGATTCATCAGAGTTTTTACTCTCAGTGCTTTAATTTGCAAGCTTGAAATCGTAAAAACAGAATTGTTTAGATTCAACATAGTCATAATAATTGATGTATCATAATTTTAGGTCCTTCAATTTCAAATGTTAAAATTTAAGACTATCTAATACAGTATAAGAGCCAGCAACACTGGACCTTGCGTCATCGCAGATATTGATAAAAAGATGAATGATAATTTGCATGTAGGCTAATAACGAACCACCATACCGACTAAGCAAATCCTGAATCTACGTACCTTAATTAACGATTGAAAATTTGATTTTTCCTCAAAATTCGCGTCATCGCAGAATAAAAAAAAAAGACTAAATCACGTGATTGGTGGTATCGAGCACTCATTGGAAATAAGTGTGTGCATGCCCTTAAGCTGTGACCAACCCCTGTTGGCCAGGCGCGAAGGGGGTTACTTTCGTCCTTGAACTTGCGTCACGACGGATATTAATTTTTCTTTTTGCAAATTCAGGTCTGAGTCCCCACAACAAGGCCCAAGCATTTATTCGTGCTGTGGAGACTCAGACCTACATAAAAAAGTCATATCCGTTATGACCAAGGTAGCCAACTATCTAGACTCAAAATGCGGGACGACAGGACCTTTCCACTGAAGACCTTTTTTTTGGGGAATTTTCTTGAAATATGTACAGATATATAAATATTGAATATATTGTACATTACGGATTACTCCGTACCTTTTTTGAAGTCATTCTTCTCAATACTAGGTATTTTTTTTAGTACTTCAGGATTTTTTTGCAATGCAAAAAATAATACGAGTGCAGTAAATATTCATTTTTTTACCAAGAAGGTACAAATTGTGTAAAAAGCATAGTAAATGCGAGACATGCGGGACGCTACTCTAGTTTTCCGGGACACTTTGCGGGAAAAATTTCAAAGTGGGACAGAAGGTACTAATACGGGACTGTTCCGGCTGATGCGCGACGGTTGGCTACCTTGGTTATGACGCTGGTTCAATGACAAAACTAACCTCCTTTGCGCCCGGTAAACAGGGGTTGGGCATTGATTAAGGGCAGGCACACATATGTATATTCCCAATGAGTGCTCTATGCCACCAATCACTTGATTTAGTTTTTTTTTAACTCCGCGATCATGCTAATTTTCTTGAGAAAAGTACTTTTCAATAATTAATTGAGGTATGTGGGTTCAGGATTTGCGTTGTCGGTATGGCGGTTCGTTATTACCTTACAAGCAAACTATCAGTCCTGATTTTTCAAACAATATCCGCGATGACGCAAAGTCCAGTGTCGCTGGCTCTCCTACTAATAATACCATTTTCGATATTAAACTTTTGTGTTTTGGAAACGTGTTTTGAAGTCAACATTCAAAATTTTACAAGTTTTTTGGAAAAAAAATAATGACAAAAAATTATATTAGGATAAGACTTTTTCCCTTCATCCTTCCTCCATTAATGTTTAGTATGTTTAGTTTAATATCTCACTAGAGATTTAAAGATATATACGTATTGATTTTAAAAACTGGAATGTCATTACTGGAAATTTTATCTTAATGACTACGACAAAAATTGACGTTACATCAGCTTATTATTAATCTTTTTCCGACAATTACTCGACTTCAGGTAGTATTTTTAGTTTTCACCAAATCATATGTGTTTATTCATTGTTGCTGTTTCAACTTTCTTTATAAAACTTTTGTTTCGTTTTATTAAATTTTATAAAATTATTTTTTTCAGATCTTGAAAATGGCTCAATGCCGAGCCGAAACTTTGATCATATTAAAATGTTGACACCATAATAGAAATGTGTTGTTTTTTATAAGACTGTAAAGACCAAAAAATTTGAATTACTTGGATTTGATCGACAACAGTCTAAAAACTGAGTTTGGTTTTGGTTACCACCAAACCAATATTATTGCACTGTAAATTACTAACGTATATTTATTACACTGATTTATGTCCTGTATTGCGGAACGTAAGATTCTTTAGAAATATGGCACACTCTAAAAGTTATAATAAACAAAAATATTTGTGTAGTTATTAAATTAGAAATGTTACTCTGACCAAGATTCATATTCAGAATCCGTTCATAATTAAACTTTTGAGCGATTTTTGTCGAAAAATGTGCGTCTTGGACCATAGTCCAACGGTTTCAATGACCAAGGCAATTTCAGAGTTCACCCAAGAACCCTCTGAGTATTAGTTGAAATCATTTCAGTGAGTAGCTTTCTTGTCTTCCAAAGTTTGACGGGCCAACATAATAACTTTCTATGCCCCTTTCGATAGATTAATAATGTTCTGTTCTTGTAACATTCGATAGTCTCGAGCGAAGGGTAATCAACCTGCACTGTTCTCGGTTCCTTCACAATAGAATCTCTTATCACCCTTCGTGATCAAGTGAAAAATTATTATATCTCTATGATTAATTGAAATTCATTCGTCAAATAAAGGAAAATGATCCTTCGTTGTTGGAAGAGAAAGAAGACTCCATATCAAATTGATTACGATCTAAATTAGTACCTAAAATTAAAGAAAATGAGAGGCGAGAGAGAAGAAAATTAAGGAGGAATGAGGAGTGAGGAAGTAAGGAAAGAAATAGGAAATTACGGGATAGGGAGTATAGGTTGTGACGGAACATGAGGGATGGAGAAAAGGAGAAATTGAATAAAATATGGAGTGGGAAAGCAGAAGGGGAAGTGAGAGTAATTAAGGGGTAGGGAAGTAGGGGAACTGACGGAAAATGAGGGGGTGAATAGCAGGTATAGGGAAGGCAAATGATGATAGAGGCAGAAAAAGAAGCGAAGGGAGATATGAGGAAGGAAGGTAGGCGGAATTGTTAAAAGAAGTAACGAAACTAGTGGGAAATGTCCGTATGTCCGTCGTTCTTCCCCTTCAAGAGGGGAAGGGAAAAGAGTGATGAGGCTAGAAGAAGTATGAGAAGCGGGGCTAAGGGGAAGTGAGAGGAAGTGAGGGGAGGAGAGGTAGGAAAACCAGGGGTGGAGAAGACAAAAAAGTTAGGGAAAGTGACATGATAGAATGTATATGAAGTAACGATAAATGAAGGGAGTGGAAGTAGGGAGAGTGAGGGAAAATAAGTGCTGCAGGAGTGGAGCACATAAGTTGGAATGATGAGAGGGAAAGTAGAGGATGAAGTGTGAAATTAGGGAATGAAGAGTATGGTGTATACAGGGAAATAAGGGGAGGGGCATAATTGAAAATAAAGAGAGAGAGAGAGAGCGGAGAGGAAATTAGGGACGGGAAGGTAGGAGGAGTGAGGGATGGGGAGGTTGGAGAAATGCTGAGAAATAACGAAAATGGAAGTGAGAGGTATTAAAATCATTTTTAACGTCTACCATCTAAAATAGATTTTCACAAAACCGACATCTACCGCTATATTAGCATTCCAGACTAGCGTTTGACCTGGCGTTTGATACCAATATGAGAATACTTTTAATTGAATTCTTCAGACATTTCCTTTGAAAAAACGAATGTAGTTTTGAGAGTAACTCAGTATGTTAGGAGCCGTCTGTAAAATCCTTTGCCTTTTTAGAAGTACATGTTTTTGTTCAAAATTCAACTCTAGTTCAATTTTCAACTTATTTCTGGGAAATAAATTGTTTTTAACTTTTATCGTTTTGGATAAGAATTCATATCTTTGGTTGAAATTTTATCTATTTTGCTGTAAATTATTTTCCTTATACTCGTATAAAATGAATCTGCTTGTTTAAAAATTCATCCTTTTTGGTTGAAAATGCAACTACGTGTTTGAAAATTAATTAATCAAATTAATCATTTCATCTTTTGAAAATTACCTGTTTTGTTGAAGATTTTTCTTCCGGTTAGAAAGTCAGCCGTACATCTGTCAAAAATTCATCTATTTTCATTAAATTAAAGCGTTTGATAATTTATTTATTTTTTATTCACTTTTTTCACTTTAAATTTAATTGTTCCATTTTTGTTCAAAACCCTATCTTTTCTATATAAAAATTAAAAAATTTTGTTGAAAATTAAACAAATTTATTGAAAATTGACAAATTTTGTTGAAAATTGATGCATTTCGTTGAAAAATCTTTTTTTGGTAGAAAATTCATCTTCTTAGTTGAACATTCATCTTTATACGTCGGAAATTCAGCTATTTGGTACAAAATTTGACAGTTTTCTTACAAATTTGTCCTCTTTGATTGAAAATTCATCTATAATGGTACACAAGTTATCTTTCTCGGTTAAAAATTTATTTCTCAGTTGAAAATTGTCTTTTTTGTCTAAAATTCAACTTTTTCGGTTGAAAATGCAACTGACTTCTAAAAATTTCGTCTTTTCGGCCTGAAATATCATACAAGTGGTCAATCATTATTTGATCAGAGAAGTGTGAAGCGTCACAGAATCCTTGCGAGCCCCCTTCTTTGTGACATTTTTTCCCAAGACAAGAAATGTGGGGAGGGGAAGTTGATGAAGCGGAGGGAATGAGGGAAGGGGTGGTAAGCCAAGTGAGAGAAAATTAGAGTGAGTGGAAGGAATTTAGAGAGAGTGGGGAAAGTGAGCGGAGGAGCAGTAGGGGAAATAAGCGTGGGCGAATTGAGGGGAGGGAAATTATGGGAATTGAGAGAAAATGCTTGGAGGGTGAGTAGGAGGGCGAACAGGAGGAAGGGGAAATGCGGGAAGGGAATGTAAAGAGAAATTAGTGGAGGAGAAGTAGAAGATGTGTGGTTCAATGAGGGGAGCATAAATAGACGGTGTGAGGGGAATTAGGCAGTGTAAGGAGGGAGGGTAAGTATTGAAAATTATTGGAAGTGTGAGAGGGCAGTGAGAGAAGCAAAGGATGAACTAGTAGGGTTGAGCGGGTAAGCAGGAGAGGAAAACTGATGACTAAGAAAGAGAAGTAGACAAAGGAGTGTGTCAACTGGGTAAGGGTGGAGGGGGGATACAGAGAAGAAAGAATCAGGGGAACGAAGGGGAAGTAAAGTGATGAATGAAGGAAGGGGAAGTAGAGGGGAAAGTCGGTGTAGCAGTGGAGGAAAAGTACGAACTAATTTTTTATGTTCGCATTTTCTGTGGAATATATCTGGGAAGGAAAATGTCTCTCTTAACTGAAAGCAAAGTTACCAGCTTGCTTCTCAAGTGGATCAAATGCAAATTTAGTCGCGACAAGCGCCGAAAGACTGAATGAGCTGTTGCACGACGGATTTTCTTCGAAGCGAACTTATTATATTCCGAATAATATTAAAGGCTCTCCATGTATTGAAACGAATAATTTAGCAATTCAAAACATTGTTTATATACCACCCGCACCAGTGCTCGCGGAAAAAGACGCGCTTTTCACAAACATTCTGGGGTTGTATTTCAATTAAGAACAAACAAAAAGTCGGAGGAGAAAAATCATTCGCGATTTCAAACCAATGTATTTTCAAGCTTTTCTACCCTTCAGCATAAAATATTCCCAAATTTTTTTGGGAAAATATTCTTTCCGAGAAAATAAGTTTTTCTTCAGATTGTAAGTCTAATTTTAAAAGGAGAGGGCAGTATTTCAGAAAAAATTAGTAATCATTCGAAAATGTTAGAGAATGAACAAAATCATATGAAAATGTGAATTGTTTCTTAAAGGATGACAATAAAATATTCTATCAAATTTGAGCCCCCCTCCCCACCCGACTTTCTGTCATAAAAAACACCACGAAATTCCATAGTGTCACGAAACATGAACTTTTTTAGCATATTCGAAAAGACCTTGGAGCGCACAGTTCAAACAACAGTTCACAAATTGCAATACATTTAAGTATTGGTAAGAGGACTAAAAATAAAAGCGAAGGCACAAATATTGAACATATCATTTATATAAGAAAGAAATTTTAATATTTATGCCCTACGCTTTCATTTTCAGTCATATTATTTTTATATCATTTCAAGAGAATATTGTCATAAATAATAATAAATTGTTTGAAAAATCACTTATGCTGAATTTAATTCGCTATTGGTATGCTCTCAGTAAGGAGTTGATGATAAGTTAAAAAATTCGGAAAGAACCACGAGTTTCTAAATATATTCGAAGAGAAAAATATTAAAGTAAATAATAAATTATTTGAACAATTTATATAAACATCTTACTATCAGCATAAGGTATTATTTTACGTACTTCAAACAATTTGTATTAAAAAAATGCAAGGAAATCATTATTAGCACCATAACTCGCAAGACCCAATTTTCCACTTACGGGGTGTTTTTGGAACCCTATAAAACTAATTTATGTGGGTGAAATTCTAAAAGCCATTTTTGATTTACATTGTATGGCTAATAGTGCAGAGAAGTGTGGCGATATGCATTAAAATATTTTACAAAATTGGACAACCCTCGGTAAAAAAGGTGGAGAAGTAAGGGAAAATGATTAGAGGAAAAGTGGGGGAGATGACGTAAGAAGAAGTAGGAGAAGTGAGGGTAAATTAGGGGTGTGGTAGGTAAAGTGGAAATTATGAGTGAAAATGGGGGAGTATCAGGTGAGTGGAGAGAGGAGATGTAGGGGAAGTTATGGGAAATTGAAGGAAGAAGAGGATAGAGGAACTTAGGAGAGGGGAAGTAGGGACAGAGAGGAAAATTGAGGGTAGGTGAACTGAGGGCAAGTGAGGGATAAGAAAGTAGAGGAAGTAAAGGAAAATGAGGCAAACGGATGTAAAGGAAATAAAGGGAACGAGAGTAGGGGGAATGAAGAAAAATAATGGGGGAAGTAGGGGAAATTAGGGAGAGTGAGGTGTGAGAAATGAGCAGAAGGAAGTGGATGAACGGTATGGGAAGCAAGGCAAAAGAAAGTAACGAAAATAAAAGGTAATAAAGCAGGGAAAATTGGGGTCACGCGAGTTGGGAAAATGAAGGGGGGGGGAGTAGGAGTAGTGGTGAAAGGGGAGTAGAAGTGAGGGAAGGGAAACTATGGGAACTGAAGGGAGGAAAACTAGCCAGCATAGGTAAAATTATTGGTAGGTGTAGTGGAAGAAAATTAGACTTGGGAAGGTAGGCGAAGTAGATAAAGTAAGGAAAACATGATGGGGTATGGCAAAGTGAGGTGAAATATAGGGTGTGAAAGTACGAAGAATTATGGAAGAGGAATTAAAAAATATGAGTGGTGCGTAGGGAACGGGAAGTGAGAGCTAAGGAGGGAGGTATGGGAGGGGAGGCTAAGCTACCTAATTGGCGTTCCAGTACGCTACGAAATCATTTTTTTAGGCAGATGGCGCTTACTTACTACGTTTGTGACTTTTTTACGAACGAATGTTTTCCGAGTAAGATATCATGAAACTTCTGCTACAGTTTTGCTAATAATATTCCAGAGAACGTACTTTCTAAACTTTCTTAACTCTTCACCAGTTACTTTCTTGATGAAGCAGACTGTCACTTTGTGGTTTCATGAACCATTCTGAAAACTGAAATGGAAATCCCTGCCTCACACGCTTTTTTGCTCGCGAAGTAACTCATGTTAAATGTACCTTCAAAATTGCTTTTCGGTAATCAAGAAACTTATAATTGCTCTAGGTAAGTTATTTCTCGAAAGGGTATCTTTAGATAGATCTGATTGTGTAAGTTTTAAATGCTTTCTATTCTCGTTTTCTCATAATTTGCTAATATTTCGCAGTGGGACAGAGTCGTCAAAACACGGCCAAAAGTCCTATTCATTGAGTTTACCATAATAAAAATAAAATTCAGTTTCAGTCGGGACTTTTTTCCAAGAAGGAGAGTGAGAGTAATTAATATCAGGGGCAGTCATGAGAAAATGAAAAAAAAAACGGGTGATAGTATAAAATTAGTGTAAACTAGTGAAAGATGAGTAGGGGAAGTGAGGGGAAATGTGGGGAGTTGAGAAGAGAAAGTAAGGGGGAATTATGAGATAAAGAGTAGGGGAGGTGATTACAAATGAGGAGAGAGGCAGTCAGGAAAGTGTAGGTAATGAGGAAAGGGAAGTGAGGGGTAATTAGGAAAAGGAAAGTCGGGGAAGTGATGTGAAATATGTGAAAATGAAGGAGGGGAAGTGTGGGGAAATGGTGGAAATAGGTGAAATGGAGAGGAAATATGGGTAGGTGAAATAGGGAAAACCATGGGAGGGAAAGAAATGAGGTTAGAAATGAGGCCGGGGGGCTGGTGAAGGCGAGTGTTATCTGGGAAAATGAGGAGAGGGGATGTAGAGGAGGAATTATTTGGTGACGGCAAGGGGAAAAAAGGTTAAAGTGTATAATTTTTTAGTTGAAAAAGACTGGACAAAGCAGAGCAATATTTTGAATAAGAGAAAATTTTCCATTCGAACAAAAAACTGTTTGTTTAAACCCAAGAAGTTTCTTTGACACACGAGTAATTTCTATTCATAAAACAAACTTTTCTTTGACTGAGAACTTTTCAAATATTTTGGAACTTGATTTCAGTTCGTAGGCATTTAAAATTTTTAGTTTCAAGTATATTTGAATTTAAGAAAAAAACGCTTCGAAGCTACTTCTAATCATATATAATATTTATGACTTATGGGAATACAGCCTCTTAAGCGTCCCAGAAAACTTCTTATAACATACTTTTATGATGATTTCACGATTTTTTCGTTTGTAAAATGAACCAATATTTTGGATCCGCCATTTAAGTTTGGTAGTTTTGTTACCAAATACATAAAGAATGATCCAAAAAAATCTGTAATAACAAATTTATATGCTTATTTCATATTTTTATTTGCTGAAATGGTCCACCATACTACATTTTGACTTTTTTATACCATATTCATAATGGGGCTAACATAAAAACCTCGGATAACTGATTTTTATGCAAATGCCACATATTTTTGGAGAAGTAATTTTTATCATGACTATCATGATAGGGGAGATATGAACTTGTTTAACGTGTAGTTGTAGAAGACATTTATTTATTTCAACCCCTTCGCTTCACAAAATAATTACGGCGATACCCTATACTAAATTAATTGCTTGATAAATTTGCAACTAAATACTCAAATTAGCAAATGAAAAATACCAGTTTTTAACTAGAAATGGTGTAGTTGAATTTCCATTTAACAGAATCAATTTTTGATATGAAAAATAATGTTGTACAAAACAGTTCAATTTTGTACGAGATCATTGAATTTCGTACCAAATTGTTGAATTTTCAAGCAAGAAAGACAAATTTTGTACACACTAGTTGAATTTTCAACTTCAGAATATGAATTTTCAACGAGAAATTTAAGTTTCAACTGATCGAATTTTGAACTACAATCATTAATCTTCAACCAAGAAAATTAACTTTCAGGAAAGTATTACCACTTTCAAGCAAGTAGTAGAATTAGAAGTGAAATTAGAAATAAAAAACATTTGGATATAACTGATAAAAAAAAACTTCCAAAAAAATACTTGAATCCTCACGTAAAAAAATTGAAGAATTTTCTACCCAACGTTTTAATTTTTAACTATAGATTTTATTTTCTACAAAAAAGTTGCATTTTCATTTTAAAAAAGTTAATTTTCAACCGAACTGGATTCTATTTCATCCAGACAGTTGCATTTTAACCAAAAAGGTAAAAAATTCCTATAGAAAGTGATGAATTTTAACAAGAACAAATTTTTTCGTTAAGAAAGGAATAAAGACGAAAAGACATCTTTTTAACACTATAGTTGAATTTTCAACGTTGTGATTCCACAGAAAAAACTAAGAATAAAATTTGTTGCAGGAAATTTTTTAGAGCGATAAAGTTTTGTTCAGCCCACTTCGCGTCTTTCAAAATACATGTGTTTGTCATGGAATGAAAAAGAAATTTTAACCGATATTTGTGTAAAGTTTATCCTGTGAAGTTAATTTTTGTTGCAGAGAATCTTTCGTCGGAAATCGATGTAAAGTTTATCTTCTGTTCTTTCTGTGTTAATTTTAAAACAAATAATATGATTTTCAAACGGAAAACATGAATTCCTTAACAATTCCAAAGCCTGTAATCAGAAAATAAAAGAAAATCACCAATAGTCATTAAATAGTGAATTAATAATAATTGCTAATACAAATTACAAGAAATCTTATACTTTAAACTGAAGGACAATCTTTTATTTGTTTTCAGTGAATAAATTCATCATTTGATATGCTCCATTTCAAATGATGCATGTTGAATGATAAAAGCTATTTAATTTTATCCGTAGTCGAATTGAAAGATAAAGATAAAATGTTCACCTTTGATACCTGTTAAAACATGAACTTAAATTAATGTGTGTTTTAGTTCTCTATGGTTGGTTTCTTCTAATTGCCTGAAAAATTTGTTACTCAACAACAAATTTGAAATTTTTTTGTATTGCCCAAGTGCTATTTCTTTTACAACATACAGATTGATCAGAAAAGATCTTTGAACACTCTTACATTTATATCGTAATAGCCCGCAGTTGGTCAGAATAATTTTACAGAAAAATTTCATTGTATTATAAAAAAATTAGTGAAGAAAATTTTTTTTTGCATTTGCAATGTTTAGCTTATTCAAATTAACAGATTATGTATCAAATGTGAGGAAAATGAATGTGTTATCACTATTAATAACAGATAAATGCTTGTTGGGAATTGCTTAAAAAATTTTTTCAGCAAATTCACAGTTTGTGTTCGGATTCAACTAGGTATGTCTTTCTGATTCTTTACTATTGATGATTTTTCATTCCATTATATGATTCTTCACGTATGGCTTCGTAAAAACAAATATCTTGAGTATTCTGAAGTACATTCGGATAACAGACATGATTACGATTCCGAGGTGGCTCAATCATACGGGGCTCTCGAATCACAGGAAGTTCAGCAAGGTCAGAATATATCCAGTTGGCCTGTGAGCCTAATTCTGTAAATGATGGGCTTTAATCTCAGCCAGGTTTCACAAAAATGCCAAAGAAAGCCCCAGAAATGTAAAATCCATTGAGTTTGAAATACTATCTGCTAAATTAGAAAAAATATCTGAATTTTTAAAAAGAAGTCAAAAATATCAAAATATTGCATATTATCACTTAATTTTTATCAAGTATGGGCTAAATCGGTTTGTAATGCATTCATCCAGTCCTTATAGTTGTAATTGATTTATAATGGAGTGAACTTTTATTTAACGTGAAAATTTGCAATTATTTATTTAAATACTTCTGGAAAAACATGTCTTCAATTTCATTTACAAGTGTCGAGATGAAAAGTGGACAATGGTGTTTTTCAATCTCTCTAAGTATGTCGGATCATAAATGATGTTTATTCTATACTTTTCCCAATACTTCATGAATTCACGGTGGACTGATTCAACTGGCTGTCCTGACGACAAGCCAAATCCCTTTCTATTCAAGAATTGAAGACTGTTTTTAAGACGATTCAAGACTATGTGGATCTTTACAGTTTCAGCCACTCCTGTGCTCTAGAATGCCTTGGCAAGCTCACGCACATGCTTTTCCCAAGTCAGGTCCGACATCTTTTGTAGAAAAGCAACATGTCACAATTTTGTTCAGTGTTTTTATAGCTGCAAAGAACGGAACTAGCGCCAGGATTCCAACATTTTGGTAAATCTCTTGGTCATCAAGTTGATCTGCATGCTTTAACAACGTTCTGCATGCACTACACTCGAAAATTTTCCCATTGTAAGTTTTCGCACCCAACTTCAGTTTAATTGGCCAGGGTAGCATTTTTTTTCTCCAACCAGAGGAACTAATTTATCCTAAAATATATGGTTCATAAATCCTTGTAATGTGCAGCTCGGGAACCACACATTTTTAGATGACACACATTGTATCAGCTTCAGTGCGGATTCTTGAGCTCGAAAATCTGATAACCGCCACAAGCTTCTGAGAAATCTTCATTGCAGTCCTCTGTTTCACATTGTGTTGTAACGTTTTATTTCTCAAGATTCCTTAAGTCTATTCATAAAATGAAACGATATGTGCACGGGTACATGGATGTCGCTGTCTGCTGTACATTAACCATCAACCAGATTCGCGTCGGCGTAGTAGCCGCAGGGACTCCACGTGTACGACAGAGAGCCACTTGCCGAAAACGCTTTTGCGCCGATGCGAAACTGAACCACTCTCGTCTTTTAAGGGCCCGAGCACAATGGAGAACTGAAACCGAAACTTGAACATGAAGATAACTCTGTCCTTTTTTACCGTAGCTACGGTAAACAAGGACAGAGATATCTTCGGGTTCAGGTTTCGAGTTCGGGGCTCGATTGTGCTCGGGCCCTAAGCTAGCTTAAAGCAAACCGGCCTGCTGTAGGCTCGCTGGTGTAACCAAGCCCTGTGTCTACCCACCGCATAGCGCATTCCTGTATAGTAATGCGCTATGCAGTATAATCTTTCCTAACTTTTCTGCCTGTAACATTTTCCGCACTTACTTTTTGTGTCTTCATTGTATTATTTTATTGTATCGTGGAATACTGATTGTCTCCTTCATGATTCAATTTACCTCCCCCCTGAGAGACACTTACTTTTCGTAATTTTTCTGCCTCCCACATTCCATTCGCTTACTTTCTACGAGTCTTTATTTGATAATTTCATTGTATTATGAAACATTGATTGTCTTTTCTTCCTTATTCGATTTGCCCCTCCACCTCGATTGTCACGGTTCGGTGGCGAATATCGCCATTTCAACTAGCGGGAGAGTCAAAAGGGCCCCACCCGCCCTTCCTTTCACATACACGCCTTTCTTTTCGCCCCCCCCCCCCCCCTAGTACTTTTATCATTGTTTATTGTGGGCTTCTTGTGCTTTCCTCTTGTTTCTCATATACTTTTAATTTGTTCATTCCTGACGTATTTGTGACTTTTCTGTTCCTATTTCATATCCTGACGCCCCCCCCCTCCCACCCTTGAATATTTAGTATCATTGCGCATTATGGGTTCCTTGTGCTTTCCTCTTGTTTCTCATATACTTGTGATTTATTTATATCTGACGTATTCGTGATTTCTTCTGTTCCTCATTTCATATACCTTCCTCTCCCTAAATATTTCGTATCATTGCTCATTGTAGGTTGCTCATGCTTTCGCCATGTTACTCGCATACTTGTGATTGATTTATTTCCGATGTATTCGTGATTTGTTCTGTTCCTCATTTCATGTACGGACCCCCCCGCTCACTTTCGCACTCCACGGATCCTTGGCGACCCTTACCACTGGAACTAGCACGAGAGCTGAAAGGGCATCACATCCTTTTCTTTCGACTTTCCGATCTTCCCTTCCAATCCCCTCTGAATACCTTGTATCATTGTTCCTTGTGGGTCTCTTGTATTTTCGTCTTATTCGTGACGTACACTCTAAGAAAAAGTCTATTAACAGTAAAATTACGTTCCTTTCAGAATGCGTACTTTGAAATTAAGCAGATTTCTTTTGTCCATCAATAGAATCGTTTCACTGTTCAAAGACTTATCCGTTAAATGCAAAACAGAAGTAGTTTTACTGATAAACGATTTCTTTTGAATTTGAAAAGAATTCCTTTAACTATTAAAGGATTTCATTTGTTGGCTGGCGGAGAGAGTGCGCATGTGCGTGAGTAAATTTGTTCACTGCATGACTGATTTATCAATTGATAAAGTGAGTGACAAAACGTGCGAAATACTGTAGAATATGGATTTCTGAAAAAAATTAGGAATCGCAAATAGTGACGCGAAAACTTTGGAAGGTACGTGTACTGAAAGAACAATTTTTGATCAGCATAACCTCACTTTTCATTGATTTTCACGCTTTTGACAATCGAAGTAGAATTTTTTTTATTGCTCTTGACAATCGAAAGTTCGTGCGACATTCTTTGTGAAATGATTTTGTAGAGCGTCGATTTTATATCGATTTTATATTTACATTCACCAAAGTTCGGCTTCTGTACATTTCTTGCACGTAATATCATGTAATAAGTTTTCTTTAACTTTCAAATTATTCCTTCTATTGTCCGACAATAGATTTCACTTCAAGATCAAAGGAAATCGTTTCACAGTTAAAGGATATCATTTGAAACGACAATCCTTTAACTGTGAAAGGATTTCCTCTCATGCCAATTTTGAATGGAAAATCCTTTAACAGTGAATGGAATCGTTTGACAGACAATAGTCTGTTTTTAGAGTGTATTTGTATTTTTTTCTTATTTCTTATGTGTTTTTTTTTATTTTTTTTTATATATTATTTGTTTCCCCCCCCCCCCCCGCCCTGACGGTTCCTTGCACATCTGAGCGTAGAGAGTGTAGACCCATGCTAATCTCGTCTGCCCTCGCTAATTCTCTTTATTCTTTGCACTCTTATTGAATTTTATAGAATGACGTTCCGCACGTCATGGGACGACAAGAGCCAGGAAAACACTAACGCCCAGCGTACGTGAAACGGACAGAGTCAGCCGGCCGCGCCAAAGTCACGAACTACAACCCTCTTGGATCGGACGTCTGCCAGAAAGTCGGAATATTTGAAAATTCCGTTGCATTTCTCGCCACTTACTTCATCTCAACGGGAAAATCGATCTGCATCACCAAGCAACCAGCTGCTTTTTCGAGCTAACCGCTCCCACTCTTCAGCCAAGTCAACCATCTCTCGGGGCCGACCCCCTTTTCTTCGGGTCATTCGACCACGTCGCTCTCCAGGAACACGGTAAACCTTCCCTGAAACCCCGAAGTCTCGTCATACACCACCTCCACCATCTTCACGGTCGCCTTGCGACCTACTTCGACAGCATCGCCAATGTTCAATACGGTCCTCCGTATTCCGTCGCCAGCTCGCCCGGGACCCTCATATCGACCTCTTCTCCGAGAGGCACCTCCACGAGCACTCTACCATCGCTCCTGAATGGAGACCCGACCGACCTGTTCGTGTCCTTCTACGTTCGCGCGAAGAGCCCAACTTCATGATCGCACTCTACTTTGACTCTCTTCCGGACGACCTCGCAGATCGCGAATCTTTAGGCTATTGCCGCACGCTTTGTCGAGTTTCACAAACATGGACAATGTTTATGCGCAAACATTTTTCGACCATTCTTTATCAATTCTAAAAGTATCAATCTTCGAATACAAGCTTCAAAGTTTTTTGAACATTTGCTCATGATGTTTTACTTTTTTGATCGGTTTGCGGCAAAAACGTAAGAATTCTCGTTAATAATCTTAAGATATCATGATTTTTTTCTGACGAAAACTGACATTTTCTGTTAGCGTTGGGGGTGGGCGTGCTATGGATCAATTTTTGGGCATACCAAATCTTCAAAGTTTCATTGATATATATTATTTTCGGTTAAAAAACTCATAGGTCGTTTTTCTATTTGTGCACCAGAAAACTTCTGGGTAGATATTTTTTTAGTATGAAGACAATTTTTTAATTTTTATTTTAGCATCAAAAACAAAAAATGTCTCAAAACTTGCAGAGTTGATTACCGATTTTTGTAATCCTATCTTTATTGTTTTAAAGTATCGTCCCTTTATATTAAGAATAATTAAACAAATTTTTAAACAATAAGTTTTTTAAATTCTTTGAAGAATAATTAATGAATAGTTATTTTGAATTGAAATCGTTTGAAATCTAAGATAGTTACCTGGAAACCAAGTGGCTTCATTTGAATACATAGAATGGTTCTTTATTTTAGGAAACTGATGCCATCAGACGCTCAGACATTTTTCTCATATTTCCTGTAATGAAACTTTTCTTTTATCTGTTTCTGATCAAGGAGGACTGGGGCATTGAAGATAAGATTGAGGCTTGAGAACGATGAAACATTGATTTCTCACTGTAACAGCTAGTTATTTGTAGGATTTTTAGATGAATTTGGATTACAAACAGTATTATATTTTACTTTTACATTTTCCTTAATTCACTTATGGGATGGATAATTTTTGTTTATATGTTGTTTACATGTACTGCTCTATAATTCCTTAAGATTGGCAGATGACCTATAGGAGATTCCTCAATTTCATGTCCGTCCAATTCGACAACCGAGCCACTCTCAATGTTTATTTTCGCACGTTTCAGTTTCCTACGAGCATCTTTTATATATATTCCTCGAAGATTTGTATTATTACGCTCAAAAATTGCAACGACGTCCCCAGTGGATGTTGTTAAAACATTTCGCTCTTCGCTTGGCATGGGCGCAGAACGTGCACCTATTACTTTCAAAAAAATTGGTTTGTCTGCAGGAAAAGTGTATCTGCGAATTTCGAATACTCGGTGTGGATTCGTGTTGGGAATAAGTCGAATGAAACTAAGTTCTTCGGGGGCAAATCCAAGAATGAGCCAAGAACTATGCCTTCCAACAGGAGACCTGGATCTATCATGAAGAGTAGGCTCCGCAGGAGGAATAGACCTGTCCGGAGATGAATTTCTGTCAGGAGAATTAGAAGTGGCGGAACGAGGAACACCAGGAATGGGATCGCCATTAGGTAAACAGTCAAAATGTAAACTCAATTCTGCAACAAGAAACAGAATATCCATTTTCACTTAAGGTACAAAACCATATGTTGGTTGTAACATTGGTCAATTTATGGTTGGCATGGATCGCACGGAAAATGTATTTAATTTATTTCGATTACGTGATTTTATCCTGAACTGCAAACTCTTCCATATAAAATTCTGCTTTTGCACCCTGAAATTGAAATTGTCCCAAAAAGAGATTATTATTTGAGTTTATCTTTAATAGATTTGTCGCAAATTAAACATCTTTCATGAATAATTTTGGGTTCATGAAAGTGGTAGTTTAAATTTCTTTTAATGGAGCCTGTTCAACAGCTCGCGTCCAATAACACAGACTGGATTGAGCGTTGGGAGGACATTAAAAGTAGCCCTTACCTCCCTATTTTGAAAAATTACCCTTAATGAAACCCTGGGAATTAGGACAAGGTTACCGTTTGGATCAGTGTTTGTAACGATGCTTTTTAGGATACGCAAGTTTTGGAAGCGGAAGTAGTTGGCAGCTAAGAATTCACTCGATATGAAGTTTTCAGGAGATCTTGGTTCAACAAATGCCAAGGATTCAATGTGATTTATCGCGACCCCGTTTATGTCCATATTTTAATCCATAAATTAACCAATTGTCTATTAAAAATTCGTTGAAATGGTGGGCTCACTCGAGCGCGAATAGGAGTTGCGAACGCTATTTCGCTACATGTTCCGACTTTTTATTTTAGAACCCTAAATTTTCTTAAATTCTAAACATTCTTATTTTCTGATTCGTAGAAATGGTTGGCTTACTCGAGCGCGAATAGGAGTTACGACCGCTATTTCGCTAGATGTTCCGACTTTTTATTTTAGAACCCTAAATTTTCCTTACATTTTCTTAAATTCTACGAATTTTTCTTTTCTTTTCCTATACATATACAGGAGCTTTTAAATGACAAAAAAATCGTTCAGTTCTCAGTCACTTTTTTCTGAATGAAGCTTCATTTGAGCCCAGCTTTGTGCAATGTGGGACTTAAATTTCACTTTATTCTCCTAGTCCTTTATTTTATTCTTGACTTATCACTTGGTTGCAAATCATTAGGAAATTAATTGAGATTTTTAAAAGAAGAATTCTAAACAAATTTTGGCTTATTGTTCAGCTCATTCCAATTTTGTCTCGTTAAAGTTCGACACTTAAATGTCAGGCGGTCTAATTTCCAGGACTTGGCCTGGTTGAGAAGTCCACCATGACATGTCAGTAATCAAATTTTGTTAGCAAAATTGGAGAATTTAGAAAATACCCGATTCCACAATGGGAGGATTGTTCACTTATTTCCTGCCTTTTAGGAGCGTCGATTTTCAATTTCCAGGTCTGATCCTGGTTGATAGAAAGTCGTTTGCTCCGGCAGGTTATAAGAAAACCTCCCCACGTCGTGAGATTGGGTAAGCCAGAATTTATTATTAATTGTGAGCAGAACCAATAAAGAACGATACGTATAATTTTATTAAAAAAACCTGGATATATCTCCTGGATATATTCGTTGAGTCAGCGGATGTCGAGGCGAGGGTGTTCGCAAGCGTCGAGCTTGTTCTGTTTCCAGCTAGTCTGGCAGGATTTCAGAGAACTCCGTTCTCCAACCCGGTTAAATTGTGTCATTCGTTCGCGCCGTATCAAACGAGTGGTCCCCTGTATGCTTGGTCCCTCTAGTCTCCCTACTCCTGGGGGTCTGGTTGCGCACGCGTTTATCGAGTTTCCCGCTTGTCGGCTGACAGATATTTGTTGACGAGCATTTCGTGTTCCTATCCTTATTTTCCTTATA
>CAKNXH010000437.1:76872-88361 GCA_932178445.1 Andricus quercusramuli
TGGAGTGTTAGGGGTACATTATATAGCCTAAGGTTTCTCTGAAAAAATCATTAACACAATAACTTTGCATTCTGTGGAAATAACTTCTTTTTGCTAATTACAAGTTTGGAAAATCTTTACCAAATCTTAACAGCCATATGTAATTTATTTCTTGTGGGTGGATGGACTTTTGGGGATGTCATAATAATAATCCAGAACCGAAGGACCTTTTAAAAAAATCAAAGTCGCAGACTTTGATTTTTTGGAGAAATGATTACATTCCCATGGACTAAGATCGGAAACTATTCACCGGGCCTTTGCAGCTTTCTAGAATTGAGTTCTATGGCGTGGGTGGGTTTTATGGGGTGTGAGGTGTACATTATATAGCCTGAGGTTCCTCTGAAAAAATCACAAACACAATGACATTGCATTTTGTGGAAAATGCTTATTTTTGCTAATTACAAATTTGGAAAATCTTTACCAAATCTTTTTTAGCTATATGTAAATTATTTATTCTGTGTGGGTGGTGTGAGGGGAATGTTATAAGATCAACTCAGAATTAGAAGAAAATGTTGCAAGTTTTATTTATCTATTTTATCAGTCACTATTTTGCGTTGAATATATTTTTCCTTCTTTTTCTCTTATATTTTTGTAAGATAATATTTATTTTTTATGTTTTTCAAATAATATATTATAACCTATTAAGAATTATTACTCCTACATATGTTTCAATGCTTTTTCTATTTTGAATATGGCGCCAGAAGTCCTTTTAAATCGATTTAGTGATCGATCGGGTCACCAGGCGGCGCTGATTGTACTGTTTCTGTTTACTTTTTTTCGATCTTTGAAAAAAGTTTTTATTTTTTAATTTTTTAATATTTATCGCGAGTGTTGACGTTCCGGAGGGACTTTCCCCCTCAAATATGGATATGTGCTTCCCGGCGGGAAAAAAATTGCCCCCTGACATCCTTTCGGTGCGCCAGCATTCGAAACCAATTTTTTGAGGTGAGTTTTGTAGGTTGGAATACCCACTACATGAGCCTTAATGGATACAAATATCCATAGCTGATTAATCCAATGTCAACTGAACTTCGAAAAAATCGAGTCTTGGACATAAAACGTTGAATAACTATAGAAATGATACATTAATTAAAAGTTCATAAAAAAGCTCTGTAGCTTCATGCCGTCAATTCATCCTAAAATTTGTATACTAATCGATTAAATGTTGTTGGTTGCAGTTTTACTGCACTCACACAAAATCGAACTATAAGCATAAAAGTAAAATAACTGTAGAAACAATTAATAAATAAAAATTTTTCCAACACGTCACTCGAGCTTCATCCTGTCAATTTATTAAAAGTTTCAGACAAATCGATCAAGTATTGTAAGCTACATGTCGACTAAACTGCTAGAAAACAATATTTCCTTAATACCCTCAAAAGTATAAAAATATAAAACTAAGAGATCAAGGAGTGTAATTTTGCCATGACAATTAATGAAAGTTTCAAATTTTTTTAAAATATATGTACAAAACAAGTGAAAATATTTCAAAATAAGAAAATAACAGAGTATTTCAACAATTTTTTCAATCCTATCTTCAGTGTTTTAAAACATCGTCATTCTACAGTAAGATAAATTTAACAAATGTTCAAAAATTAAGTTTCTAAAATGCTTCAAACATCAATTATTGATAAGTTATTTCGAATTTAAAGCGTTTGTAATTTGAAATAATCAACTGAAATTCCAGTGGCTTTATTTGAGTATATAAAATGTTTCTTCATTTTTGTAAACCGTTGCCATCAGACGCTGTGACATTTTCTCCATGTTACCTGTAATGAAACTTTGTTTTTATCTATTTTCAAAAAAGGGAGACCGGTTCATTGAAGAAAGATTTAACCCTGGTCCCCTACCCTTAACCTTTATGCCACATCCACTACCCCTGGGTTGTGTACAACCCAGTGTCCTGAAAATGGCGTTGTCGTTCAAAAAACCTCCATTTTGAACTTGAAATCAATGATACTGAATCTTTCAAGTATAATATCATAAATTTTGATTTTGGAAATGGCTACAAAACAAATATGTAGGTAGGAGTATCAAATAAAATGAAAAAATTCATGAACCGTTGTCACCTAAACCACGGATGTCTCAAAATAGTCAAGATCTCAGTTTATAGTCAAGAATCACTCTACAAAAATCCAACGCCACTTAACTCATCATTGCACTCCATTTTCAATTCTTTTCATGATGCTTTTGACAAACAAGAGGGCCATATGGCTCTTTTGTGCTCTACAAAAATGCCTTTTTTGCAAATATAGCAGTTGCTATAGCTTTTTTGGTCCTTATTCCAGGGGCAGAAATCGCATGGACGTTCTCAAGATGACTGGCTGGTAGTGTAATTGGCACTCTCTCCACTCTGCAACAAGTGCCGGAATGCGCAGGCGCAGGAATTTACGCTCTGGGTTGTCCACAACCCTTAGGGTAGGGGACCAGGGTTAAGCCTGGAGAAAAATAATATATTGACTTTTTACTGTGATTACTAGTTATTTATAGAATTTTTATATGAATTTGAATTACAAACAGTATTATATTTTACTTTTACATTTTCTTCAATTCATTCATGGTGTGGATAATTTTGGTTTACATGTTGTTTACATGTACTGCTCTATAACTTCTTAAGATTGGGCGATGTCCTATAGGAGAATCTTCGATTTCTAATCAGTCCAGTTCGACAACCGAGCCACTTTCAATGTTTATTTTCACACGTCTTTGCTTCATACGAGCATCCCTGGTATATATTCCACGAAGATTTGTATTATTTTTGTCAAACATTGCCACGACATCACCAGCGGATGTTGTTAAAACGATTCGCTCTTCGGTTGGCATGGGCGCAGGGACATTACCTCCTACTCTCAAAAAAATTGCTTTGTTTTCAGGAAATGTGTATCTGCGAATTTCGTACACTCGGTGTGGATTTGTGTTGGGAATAAGTCGAATAGAACTAAGTTCTTCAGGGTCAAATCCAAGTATGTACCAAGAACGATGCCTTCTAGGAGGAGACGTAGATCTATCACGAAGAGAAGACTCCGCAGGAGGAGGAGACCTGTCAGGAGAACGATTTCTGTCAGAAGAATGAGAAGAGCCGGAACGAAGAGCACCAGGAATAGGGTAGCCATTAGGTAAACAGTCAAATTGTAAACTCAATTCTGCAACAAGGAACAGATTTTTAATTTATACTTGAATTACACAATCATATGTTCGTGTTGACTGTGAATAATGCTCAAATAGAAATTCAGACATGACTAACAGGGCGCGAGGCAGCGAGTGCAGAACTGATGGTTATACCTTTTGTCTGAAAGGAGGTAGAAGATAGTTTAAACGCAGAAAAAACTTAGGGTAAATAGTGTTGCAGGTAATTTCGTATTTTTACCTGTTCGTATTGATAAACCACAAATATTACCCTCGATGGGCAGAAACTGTCTTTTGTTCTCATGAAAGTTGTCACCACCGTCTTGAAAATTGGAAGACTAGCTTTGAATCGCTGAAGTGAAGTTAGCTGATGTTTGGTGTAACAGGCAAATCGGATAAGTGCGGCTTCATAAAGGCTGTTTATCCGAATCGTTAGAACTGTCAAAAGTTCCCCACAAGCGTGGGTAAAACCAGAAAAATACCGAGACGTCAGGGAAAGTTTACCAACATGAGGTAATTTTTGTTGCAGATAATCTTGACCCCAAAATCCTGGTAAAGTTTACACTTCGTTTTTTCCGTGAAAGTAAAAAGTGAAAATATTCAACTTGTTTTTTTTTCAAGTGGAAGTAGAAAACTGATTACGGAATTGAAAGCAATACGTGCATGCTGAAAATTATAGGAAGAAGTAAAGCATAAGGTACAAGAGTTTTATGTGTACACAATTGTAAAAGTACAATGGAAGATACTCCACCTGGAATGCAATTATATCGTTTCCCTGTTCTAAAATTTTTCACAATAATTTCTTCCTAAGAAAATATATATTTGAGACACTTGTATTTTGAAAAGTGTTCTTTAGGATGTTCGGAAGGCATGAATAAGGTTTCAATTTCTAGTAGTACATTAACTACCTTTCGATTGTATAAATAATTCTTATTCTTGTAGTACTTATATGTTTGATTACATAGCTTATTAAAAAAAGAAAAACTGATTGCTTCAGCAACTTTTTATCAAATTTTTAATCAATAATTTTTATTCGGAACCACCATGTTATCAGCCTATTATGCCCCAGAAAAGTGAGCGCTTGGGTAGCCTTTTATCGAACAGTATCAGCTACCGACAGTTAATTAGTTACAACACCGCTGCACGGACGATTTACGAGTTTTACAAAGGGCAAATGAAGAACGCACAATTTATTTCATCAGGTTTCATTAACTTATTGTAGACATATATATATAAAAATCTACCTCACACCAAAACACTTTAAAAATTTGTCGCCAGAAGTGATTACCAATGACAACCCAAATATCTGTCTCCCATATCAATTGTATGTTCTCATCTGAAATAATGGAATCCGCCATACTTCAATCATCTGCAATCATGTCGCAAAGCGTTATAATTGCAAACCTTCGTACACTGAGAATCATAGAAAAAAACAACAAAAATAACATTCCTCAATATAAGTAAAGAGGTAAAAAAGCAAATTAAGATTTTCTACCTCAAAGATCTAAGGATAAATATGGATTGCCCTTTGAGCAATTCATCAAATGGAGAAAACGAAACAGAAAAATTTCCGAATAGTGATCATCATTATCAAAAAGCATTCACTTCATTGGACTTTCTCGCAACATTTATGCAAGGGGCTATCCAACGCTCACTTTTATGGGGGCTCTACAGACTCATCACATGGTCCTTTCGAATAAAATATCATACATCACTCAAAGGGGGAAACTCACGTCTTCACGGGAGGAATTCAGTGTTCGCAGGACTACTAGTAGTTCAAATACAGTAATTTCACCGACAAACATAACAAAGATGAATTTTGAACAAAACAAAGATAAATTTTCCACCTAGTAGACAAGTGTTGAACCATGAAAATAATTTGAGGCCCCGGATCAAGGGATCGGATATAACTTACTGGTGCCTTGAGTCTGCTCAAACTTAAGCGGGAATGGGTCTCTCGACGATAAGAGCCTGAAAGTGATAATCTGCTTTTCGATCCAGTCCCTTGATTTTCTACCAAAAAAGATAAATTTTCAACTCAATACATGATTTTTCAACCAAATATTTTGATCAAATGAATCAGATCAATTAACCAATACTGAAATGCTGCAATTTTCAGCTTAAAAATATAATTTTCAACTAAAACCAATGAACTAAATAAAAATAGATGAATTTTCAACCAACAAGATGAATCTTCAAACAAAAAAATTAATTTTTGAAACAGTTGTGTGCGAAACTACATTTCTTGTTCCTGTGTAGCAGCCGCTAAGTGTCCCATTCGCCAAGTCTCGGTGGAGACGTTTCCACTATCATCTTAAATTTCTGACATTCTGACACCACCATGACCCTTTTTTGTAAGCAAAACTGTTTCCTCCCCCCTGCCCTGTACTGTTTGAGGGAGATAGAGTCAAGTATCCAGAACAAGAAGTGCCGAATTTTCTAGTACTAGAGGTTTCGGACAGTTTTTGGAAAATAAAGGGCACCCTGAAGCAAATGTACAGATGGTTCGCCATG
Source organism: Andricus quercusramuli (assembly GCA_932178445.1). Lineage (NCBI taxonomy): Eukaryota > Metazoa > Arthropoda > Insecta > Hymenoptera > Cynipidae > Andricus > Andricus quercusramuli. The sequence goes on from CAKNXH010000437.1 coordinate 82,552, forward strand.
GTTGGTAGAGAACCCCTTTTGCATGTGAAAATCTGATCCATGCAAAGATGTCTGATACCTGATCCAAACTAATGCGGACATAGGACAAATTTTCGCTCCCCCTCAAGAAAAAAATTGTCTTGAAACAAAAGCATCATCCTATTACCTGTTTTTGTTTGAGCCACTTGAATATCTATTTTACACAAACAGAACTATTTGTCAGCAAGATAAAGTGAAGTTTACCGCAAAAGGATAATTCTTGCTGCAAGAAGATTCTTTTTCAAATAAATAAAATTTACTTTTACTTTAAATTTTAAAGGAAATTCTATTTATGTCAAGAAGCACCCTTCTTAAACAAAATGAAATTTCTCTGAGTGCCACTCTGACCCAGACTACTTTGAGATTTTAAAATTCGTGAAAATTCCGTATCAATAGAGACAGTTTTTGAATTGGATTTGTTATTACATACACACATTCCGAATTCTTCCAGAACAAATGAAGATCAAATTCATACTAATTTCCGAAAAAATCAGATAATCTTTCGAAGGATTATATTCACCAATAAAATTGAGTATAACCGCCAAGGATATGACGAGTGTATAACAAATCCTAATGTTTTCTATTGAGACGAAAAACGTATATTGTAATTGTTCAAGAATTTGATTAAAATTTTAACTAAAAAATATTCTAGCGCCTCCTCGGATCATATACGATGATTATCTTAATGATTATGAGCGTCAGGCTTGTCCTTCTGAGATATGTACATTTCATCAGATTCAAAATGAACGTATTATTGTTGCCAAGGCAGATTTCAAAATGTAGGAACCGATTTTTGTCAAATGGGAATCTAAATTTTATTTCATTACAGAATGGTCTGAGCTTTTCAAGGTAAAATTTTATTGATAAAACACCCATTGCCAATAAGAAATTTTGGTTATCTCTCTATATTATAAAAATATCATGCCACCTCCGCATCCGCTCTTTTTTGAATCGAAGATGTTTTTAGAGAAGATTGCACATTGTTGTACCATATAAACTTTTATTGTTAATATAGCTCACATTAGTCTTCTCGAATCAAGGTCTTTTTTCTGTTTTACATTTACTTTGAATTATGTTAATTGAGAAATGTCTACTGTACATTTTTTCTTAATATTATAAATGAATAACTTACTCACTGTTAAGCGCGTGACTGTTTTCGCATTACTCGCTTTGTAGACAAGGAATTGCGCAACTTGGCTAAGCTACCATCGCAGCTCTCTATCGGCCCTTTAGGACCTCCACATCATCGAATGCTACTGGCGGAAATTCTAGGAAGGCGATTTATCAAGGGCCTTTATGTCAAGGTTCAAGTGTATTGGAAAATCACATTTAAGGGTCAAAACCTACTTTCCCGAGATATTTGTATGTTGCCTTTCGAGTTCTTACCATTAAAGACATCAACATTATGTAAAGTGTATGATTGGTGGACATGCTAAAATTAAGAGAGACTAAAAGGACTCGCATTTTTGAAAATACGTTTGAAACGTGAACAGCATCTTGAAGGGCATCCTAAACTGTTACATTCAGGCGCGCAAATACTGACTTTTCGACTAAAAATATTTTTATTTGAGTTGGAGTTGATTTAACTTTAATTTCACATCAAGAAGGCTATATCCCGCCTACGGAGAGGGGCGAGATTTTGGAGTCGTTGAGAAAAGTCTTACATTTCACAACCGATATGATTTGTAATTTCGTGATAGATTAGTAGTAAATTCAAAATTCGCAACCTGTCAGTCTAAGCAAATACACGCGTATACCTCGAAAATAAAAAGTTTTTATTCCCGACATTATTTCCGTAGGATGCGTATTTTTTGAGATATTTCGTTGTCTCAAGTTAAAAAAAATACCCTGTATAGTCGCAATTGAAAGAGACCCTCTTCTTAAAATGGTGAGAAAGCATGATGATGTGGGAAAATGAGCGTTCCTGTACAAAGCAGCGGGAAAGGCTATTGAAATACTCGGCCTGGACTTCAAGATCAGGAGTAAGAAAAATGCATTAAATCTTATCCATCTCGAGTACTCACTCCTCAAGGACTGGATTAAGAAGGCCCAGGAGAAAAACTTTCGCGAACAGCTCTTCGACAAGAGGATGCACGGCATCTTCTACGTGGATGTGGAGGTGGGACACTACGACCATATAGGCATGCAGGACACATACTATCTAGTTTTCCAATTCATGGCGGCACGACTTACATCCAAAGGCACAATGCGGCACTGAGAGTGCTTCATTACTATCTCTGTAACTCTAAAGGCCCTAATACCACTCCGCTAAACGCTCCTAGGGAAATAGAGTCAATTGCCATAGTTCTCTTTGACTTCAAGAAGCGAACCATGTTCATTATCGACTTTTCGGCACCAGCTGATGAAAAAATCCTAGCCAAAGAAAATTAAAAGGAAGAGAGGTGTAAAGACCTTGTAATGGAGTGGCGACAGTTATACCCGAAATATTCTGTTAAGCTAAACGTCCTGATCATCGGCGTGCTTGTAGGGGCGAAGCTTTCACTAGTTAATACCCTGAAAAGCATCGCTGTATGTTAACAACATGCTAAGACGCTTGCGGGGAAGATACCGAAGGCGGTCGTCCTTGGGTCGCTCTGTACCCTCAAGGAGCACGAGACTTTCGCCGGATCATCGTCTTGAAGCCATCGCAGACTGTAGCCACCTATCTTACGGTCGTGAGAAGCGGTTACGGCTGAAACTTTACCGCGATATCGCTGGGAGAGGGTGCAGTTTTTCAAATCGGCACCCGCTCCCGGCGAACTCCCTCGGTTGTCCTTATGACAAACTTTTAAATATATGTATATAAATGTGTATGGCAGTGGACCAACACGGCAATCAAATACTACCAAAGTATCACTTTTTACGTAAATTGCATTCTCGCACCCAGTATTTCCTCGCATACAGAAACAAACTGTCGCGATACGACCGCCAAAAAATAAAAACAAGTTTTTGGCGAACAGCCTTAATATACATATATTCTTTAAACTTTTTTCGAATGATTCAATATGTATGATGAAATGTGATTGTTTTTAAAATATTTTTTTCACATTAAAAATAGCATGAGCCGACGATACCCCGACGATGGCATGCCAAATAATATCAGTGTAATATTTTTCAAAGTTTGACGATAAATATTCATACATTAAATTTTTGTATTTGTCACACTTGCATGGTTCATTAACTCAAGAATAGATTTCTCGGATGGTACTTTTTTTTCTTATAAATGCAATGATTAGTTCATAATTGAGCACACCCATCATAAAAGGGCGTCTCCGCACAGGAAGAAAGCGGAAGAAAAAAAAAGGTGTCAAATTAAAAACTATGGATGATTTCATGAAACACGCTCGGCGTGCGAGCAGCTCCTCCTGCGTTCGCGCGCGGCAGTAACGGAATAATATTCGTTTTTCGCAGATTTTGTTAACACTGCGACGGTGCATTGTAAAATTTATTGTTATTTTATTATTCAAAATATTTATATCGTGAATCATACTTACGTACGATTCTTTTCATTATCAATTATTTTCAGACCCGTGTGAAAATCAACTATTTCCCATCGAAGTTCACGCAAAATGATGAAAAACACGGATTTTCTATACAATAATTAATTTGATAACAGACGCTAATAGATTATAATACATAAACTTTTCTTACATACTTATTGTACGCTTTCATTTTTCAAATGGTTACTAACATTCAACAAATTCGTCCCATACGTTTTTTAACATTTAAAGTGTATTTGAGTAACGCGTCTCACAAGAAATAATATATTATGCTTTGCTATTTCTTTCCTAGCTTCGATTTCGGTTTTTCTGCGCCACGTTTTTTCAGATGTGATTTCTGAGAAGAATGTTTCAATACTGGAACGTCTCTTTTTGAATTACGCGTTTTCATCACAGGCTTTTCTAGCCAAAGTCTAATCTGAAGGGTAATTCTCAAAAGTATCATTGAAAAACTCTTTTCCTTTTGGACTGAAGTAAGGGAAGAAAGACTTCACGTCATTTATTTTCACGTGTTTTTCATCATTTTTTATGAAATAATCCATAGTTACAATATTTATTACCCAATTGCACTGACATTTTTGGAACGTTTTCTTCATGCGTCGTAGAAAAAATGGCTTGCTCGAAGTTTTCCCAAATTTTAGGTTCGTTGCATACTTTTTCCCGCCAAAGTATCCGAAACCCGGTTACCGGTTGCCCGCCATTTGTTATTAAATATAAGTGAACAAATGCTGCTACGTATGTATTCAGAATATACTGTGAAAATTTTAAAACATTTCACCAGTTATTGAGCTATAATCGGCGACTTGAGTTTAAAAAACATCGAATTTGGGCGCGATGAAAAATGTAATTTTTAATAATTATTACCTAAACTAATGAACGAATTGATTAATCGTATGAGCATAAATAGTGAACTTTTGCCAGGTTAATTTAATGCTGTTTTTTATTTTTCAATTTGACACCTTTTTTTTTTTCTTTCGCTTTCTGCCAGCGGATAATACTTTTACCAAATTTCGCGTGGAAACGCCCTTTTATGGTCTGTGTGCTGAATTGTACAATACAGAACACCCAATCTTCCACTGAATCGCGTGATGCTATAAGTATTCGAAACTACTCATTGGCAAGCACACAAATATTTTCTAAACCCATAAAACAAGCTTTTTTCGTGCACAATGCATGCAAGAACATATTTTGTTTCTTATTTTCAAAAGAATTTTCATCATTTGCACTATTTTCATAATCAGAAGAAGGTAAGAAAACTGTTCCTAATGTGGCGCAGCACATAATGAGGCACACTCGTACTTAAAGAAATTAAAGCATTCGGAAAGGACAAAAGACACATAATTGAATCCATTTGTGCATTTACCCAAGCTGAAAAATTCTATATAGTTTATACATAATGTATTATGTATAGGCACTATATAATAAATTATATATATTTTATACATAATCGGCGATTCACAATTTATATAATAGGAACATAATATTTCTTCATATAATTACCTTCTTGGACACGATTTGAGTATGTCATTGAGTCCGGACGGTAAAAAGGTGCGTAATATCGGTACTCCTCCGGAAGTGACAACGACCCCGGTGTACTAATCATGCACCAGGTTGCTAACAGCATCGTCTACAGGAATTTTCTCAAAATTTAAAGTTCGTTGATGAAAAGGTCGGATTCAAATGTAGTTGCGCAGACCCTGGTGTACCTGACCATGCACCAGATTGCTAAAAGCATCTTCTACAGAAATTTTCTCAAGATTTAAACCTCGATGATAATAAAATCAAATTCTAATCTAGTGACGCCGACCCTGGTGTACCTGATCATGCACCAGATTGCTAAAAGCCTCTTCTACAGGAATTTTCTCAACATTTAAACTTCGATGATGAACAAATCAAATTCTAATGTGGTTACGCCGACCCTGGTGTACCTGATCATGCAGCAGGTTGCTAAAAGCATCTTCTACAGGAATTTTCTCAACATTTAAACTTCGATGATAAACCAATCAAATTCTAATGTAGTTGCGTCGACCCTGGTGTACCTGATCATGCACCAGGTTGCTAAAAGCATCGTCTACAGGAATTTTCTGAAAATTTAAGGTTCGTTGATGAAAAGATCGAATTCAAATGCAGTTGCGCCGACCCTGGTGTACCTGATCATGCACCAGGTTGCTAAAAGCATCTTCTTCGGGAATTTTGTCAACATTCAAACTTCGATGATAAAAAAATCAGAATCCAATGTAGTTGCGCCGACCTTGGTGTACCTGATCATGCACCAGTTTGCTAAAAGCATCG
>CAKNXH010000437.1:97937-112290 GCA_932178445.1 Andricus quercusramuli
CCTTGGGGTACGGATTAATATTAACCGATTTCGCTTAAGTTTCAAGATGATTTTTTTGGGGCATTCGAACAAAACTAGCGACTGAAAACTAGAAAATACCATTCTGAAATATGAAGGCCACCCAAGATCACATGTACAGTTAGTACACCATACTTGGTAGGGTACCCTTTTTGCACGAGCAAAGTTGCTCCGTGCAAGGATGTATGATACCCGAGTCGGACTTAGGTGGACGTGGTATAAATTTTCGGTTCCTACTCAGAAAAAAGATGTGTCCAAACAAAAGCATCGTCCTCTTGCCTATTTTGTTTCAAACAACTTTAATATCTTTTTTACACAGACGGAATTATTTGGCAGGAAGATTAGCTGAAGCACTTTTCGAATTCCATTTTTTATTGCATACACACATTCTGGATTCTCCCGGAAGAAATTATTATTAAATTCGTACTCATTTTCGACAAACACAGATAATCTCCGGAAGGAAATAGCAATTAGGATTGAATGAAGATTAAATGGAGCAAATTTCTGATCTGCGTATAGCTCAAAAAGATGTAACTAAAATTATAGATATATCGTATTATTATATTTACCAATAAAATTAAGGATAACTGCCAAGGGTATGATGAGTGTATATAAAATCCTCATTCTTTCTATTCAGACAAAAAATGTGTTAATGTATTATTCAAGAATTTAATTACCACTGCAATGAAAGAATATTCTAGCTCCTCCTTGAATTATATACGATCGTTATCTTAAAGTTTAATTATGAGCCTCAGAATGTGCTCGTGAGATATTTGCATTTTATGAGAGCCAATTGCAAGGAAAAATTTAATTACTGTAATATTTTCAAACGGATATAGGAATTTATATAACCTTTTATTGGACTTGCATGTTGGTGGCGGAAGTGAGAAAGTGTTTGGTGACAGGTGATGAGAGGATTTTGAAGAATTTGTGTGTAAGGTGTGAGTGGAATGTGAGGGTGTAAGCCCTGGAGGTGAGTATAGTTGTGTGGGGTAAATTGGGGAGATGAAAAGTGTTTTTTGGCGTGGGAGTGAGGTATGATTTAGGTAGATAGAGAAAATGAGGTTAGGGTGGCAAGGAGTCGGAGGAGTTTGTGGTCGGGAGTCTTGGGCCTTTGAGGGACCAAGGGTGGTTCTAGTAGAGTTAGGAAATGTTAAGGCAGAGAAAGAGCTGTCTGTAGGGCCTGTGTGAAATAGAAAAGAAAAAAAAAGGAAGGAGGGAAATAAAGGGAAAATTGGGCGCCGAGTCTTCAGAGACATCTGTCGGCTGCGGTGGGTACTCCATGGAGAGGAGACAGTTACCGGCGGCAGAGCGGGAGGGAAGCAGTGAGAGTGCTGCTAGTGAAATAGACAGGGAGGAACTTTTCCACGTGCCACGACGGACAACAGCGCGTGGTTCAGTGTCGATTAGCGCGTCAGGGAGAGGGAGAAGGCGGAACGGTGGGAACGAAGGAAGCGAGAAGGTAAGGGAGAGAGAGTCGAGAACAAGTGACGGGGAGGATCTCTTGAAGAGGAAGAGAGACAGCCGGATGAGTCCGGACAAAATCGAATTGGAGAGTCCTTTTAAAAGAAGCGTAAGAACACCTAGGTCATCCCCCCCCCCCAATGGAGGGAAAGGCAGAGAAGGAGGCTTTCAGGATGTTGTTAGGCGAGATCAGGGGGCTGAGGGAGGACGTGAGGGAGACTAAGGAGCAGATGGAAGGCATGAGGGAGGACATGAGAAACAGAGATGAGAGATGGGAAAAGGAGGTGAAGGAGCTGAGGGTGAGAGTAGAAAGGTTAGAGAGGGAAAGGAAAGAGAAGGAAGTTAAAATAAAAAAGACGAAAGAGGAGATCAGGTTGTGGAAGAAAAGGACGGAAAAGGTACTTGAGAAGGTGGAGGGCAGGACGGAAATTGAAGTAGTAGACGGGAGTGGGGGAAGTGAGATTAAAGGTATTTGGGAGAGGGAAGAGAATATGGTAGAAGATAAAGTAGGAGAGCCTAGGAATCAAAAGGAGAAGAGGGCGGATAGGGAAAGGATAAGGGCAGTGGAGTTGAGAATGGAGAGAAAAGAAAAGGCAGACAGGAGAAATAATATTGTGATAAGAGGGTTTAAGCTAAAGAGCGGAGAAGAAAGCGAGGGCGCGGAAGAGCTGCTACAGAGAATAGGGTGGGCTAATGGCAGGGTATGGAAAATTAAGTTGGAGGGGAGGAAGGAGAAGAAAATGGCGATTGTGAAGTTGGAGAGCTGCGAAGAAATTTTGGGGTTAATGCGAAATAAGATCAGGATACAGGATGAGGGAGTTTTCAGCGATCACGATTTGACGAGAAAGGAAAGGGATGTGCAGAGAATGCTGTATGACATGGCTAGGAGGGAGAAGAGAGAAGGGAGATCGGCGAAGGTAGGATATCGAAAAACAAGAGTAGACGGGAAGATGTGGGTGTGGGGCGAGGAGAAAGAGGTGTTGAAGGAAGTGCAGGGGGATTTGTTTCGTGGGGTAAGGCAGGGTAGAGTAGTAGTGAAGGTGCTGTACTGGAACATCGCAGGGGTAAAGAAGAAGGACGAGGAGTTCTGGCTGTGTATCCAGGAATTTGATGTTGTGGGACTGGTAGAGACGTGGGTAGAAAGAAAGGAATGTGATGGAATAGAGCCAAAGCTGCCGAGAGGGTATAGGTGGAGACTCCAGGAGGCGGTCAGAGTGAAGAAGAAAGGAAGGGCCAGTGGGGGAATTATAACCGGGGTTAGAGATAGATTAGAGGAAAAAGTTCATGGAGAGGAAGAGGGGGAGGTAGTGCAAATGAGGAAAATAAGAATAGGAGTGATAACGTGTAAGTTTGTGACAGTGTACAATAAGGATGGGATGGAAAGAATTAAAGAAAGGGTGAAAGACCTGCTGGGCGAAAGGGAGGAGGGTATGGTGGTACTGGGTAGGGACTTTAGTGTGAGGATGGGGAGCGAAGGGGGACTTTACACGGAAGGGGAGAGCTTCGAAAGGAAATCGAAAGCTAAGATAATAAATAAGGAGGGGGAGATTATAAGGGACTCGATGGAGGATAGAGGCTGGGTGGTGGCCAATGGTATGGCAACTGGGGACGAAGAGGGAGAATAAACATATGTAAGTAAGGTGGAGGTATCAGTGATAAACTATGTGGTTATGAATATTCCAGGATGGGAGGAGACAGAAAAATTCGCCGTAGAGGGGAGGGTGGAATCAGACCATCAGCCATTAAGTCTGTGTGTAAGAGGTGAGGGTAGCGGCAGACAAGGCGGGGAAGAAGTCTCGACACCGGGAGCGGGTGACTTGGACGAGGGAGGCGATAGAGAAGTATCAGAAGCAGCTAGGAAAGGTACGCTTTGGAGGGGAGTCGGTGGAAGAGATATCGGAGGATCTGAAAGAGAAGGTGAAAGGGTGTTTGCAAAAGAAGGTATTCAGAAAGAAGGAAAAGGGAATGGTGAAGCCGTGGTGGGATAGGGAATGTAAATAGATAAATAGGAAGGTAAAGAGAAAGTACAGGAAGTGGAAAGAGGGTCATTCGAGAAGGGAGGAGTACGTAGAAATGAGAAAGGGGTTCAGATTGATATGTGAGAAGAAAGAACAGGAAAAGGAGCAATATCTGGAAGAGGAGTTAGCAAATGTTAAGACAGAGTGGGACGTCTGGAAGATAATAAATAGGTTTAGGAAGCGTAGGGTGTGGTTCAGCAAGAAGATAGGGAGTGAGGAGTGGAGGGAATTTTTCAAAGAATCATTCCAGGGGTCAGATTCAAGGAAGACGGATGGGGGAAGCAGAAGAACGGGTGAAGCAGAGATGGAGAAATTGAATGACGAGGAGATAGAGGAGCAGATAAGAAAGTTGAAAAGGTCAAAAGCCGCAGGGCTGGATGGGGTAGAGAACGAAGCATGGCAAGAGGTTAGGGAGAGGCTGAAGGAGTTAGTGAAGAAAGTATGGAGGGGCAAGGGATTCCCAGGAGGGTGGAGAGAAGGATTAATAGTGCCACTGTATGAGAAAGGAGGTAGAGATAGACAGGAAAATTATATAACCTTACATTTTTCAGAGAAGTCCGGCGTTTACATACAAACTTGATAGTGTCTAATGTAACGGCTAATTTGAAATATTAAAATACTGATGTAAATTCTACAAAATATGCTGAAAGAAAGGAAAAGATAGATTATATCCTATCATATTTTTGAATGATTTTATATATAGCTTCAAGGATTTCAAGGGATATAAATATGTTCCAGAGACAAAACGTCCTTAATACAAACTTTTTATTTCCGAAGCAGAAAAGCGACTCCGTAAAAATTTACCCCACATCTCACCCCCTGGGGACGGGAGGGGGGATAAATAAAAAAATTTTAATGGGTACCAATATATTTTTATTCAGTATAAAATTCTCCATTGAAAAATACGTAAGTTACATTTGAAGAATCTTTTTCGATTCGCGCCAGATGGAGATGCATTGACGAAAAATGACATTGTTGACTACTCAAGAAATACGCTTCCAAACGAAAGATAAAAAATAAAAACTGTCTGTTTGTTTGGGTTGGTTAGTGCGGGTTGATTAGTGTGGGTTGATTTGTTTCGGTTCGCTTTGTTGCTTACGTTAGTTTGAGTTGGATTTGGTATCTCAGTTACGTTCATTTAGGCTGGATTAGATCCCTTAGTTTGTTTGATTTCGGATATTTGGTTATGCTGCTTAAGCTCATGCGAATTGAATTGAATGTGTTGCTTACGTTTGTTTCGATAAGATGTGTTAGTTACGCTCACTTTAGTTTGCTTTCTTGATTGCGTTACATTGATTTTGTTGTGTTGGTTACGTTCATGTGGGTTTGATTAACAGTTTTGGTTAACACATCCGAACCGATTCAGGCAAACGTAATCAGCACAACCAAATAAGCACAAATGAACGTAACCAACAACACTAACCCAAACTCGTGCAACCAATACGACCAAACCAAATGCACGCAACCCACACAACAAAATTAAATGTACGCAATCAGCAAAGGGAATCGAAACGAACGTAAATAACACATCTAATCGAAACGAACATAAGCAGCACATTCAGTCGGACCCAACCGAACGTAAGCAACATAATGAACCTCAACAAACCAACCCGTCTATCCAACACAGTCAAGCCGACAGTTTGTCTTTTTTATCTTCCGTTTGGAATCGCATTTCTTGTATAGTCAGCAATGTCATTTTTCGCCAATGCATCGCCATCTGGCACGAATCGAACAAAATTTTCAAATAAAACTTACGTATTTTTCTATGGAAAATCTGAATATGCAATAAAAAATATAGGTTCCCGTTTTGAATTTTAAAGTCACTCCCCCTCTCCTATCATAAAAGGTGAGGCGTGGGGTACATTTTTGCAGTGTCACTTCTCCCCATCAAAAGTAAAAAGTTTTTATTAATGACATTTTTTTCGTTGGATGCATATTTCTCGAGATATTTCAATGTCTCAAAATAAAAAAACACCCTGTACTCTACAGTCGTTTTCTCATATATTATAAGCATCCATTTTGTCCTTATGCAATTAAAAAAAAGTGTTGCTGTTGCTAAGGCAGATTTCAAAACTGTAGAGGAGCTAAGCTTGTGTATCGATACATTATGTAACACTGCTTTGACGACCGAGTTTTGTCCAATTTTGTCTGCAGTCTATTTAGTCAAGAAATTGTCTGAGTTTATAGCATGAGATTGTATTGATAATTTTATAATGCTCATTTTATTAACATTTTGATTCCTTATTTCGTTTGAATAGAAAAGATATGCGCTTCTCATAGAGAAAGCATGAATGATTTTTCATTCAAAAACTGTAAATGATAATCTGGATTAATAATAATGTCTTGAATCAATGTGTATTTTCTATTTCTACGTCAGCTTTGAAATATGTTGATAATTGAATAATGTTCACTCTTGAAATTCTTTTGAACCCTTAACGGTCACACGGGGTGTCTCACACCTCACGGGCTTCCCGATTTTTTTCCGATTGTCTACTTTTTTCAATTATCTTCTTTCGAATAGTTAAATCATCACTTAAAACATCTTCTGTTGATACTTGATATTAAAAATGTTGAAAATCCAAAATGGCGGCGAATTAATTTGCAAAACATTTTATTTCTGAAGTTAAAAATTGAATATTTTCACACATCGCTAGAAGAAAAAATTCATCCTCAACTATGTTGTGCTTATTTTGGTCACCAACGCTCCCCTCCTCGCTCCCTCCTTTGGACATCCCCAGATCCACTTCCCTCGCTCCCTTTCTTTCTGTCTTAAGAGATGAATCTCCAGAAAAGACCGCAGCCTGGTTTGTAACCTTTTCTCCAAACCTCTAGTGACAATCCCTTTCACATCCTCCAATGAGTTTCCTTCGATTATCTTCTCACCGATACCAACAATTACCACACGAAAAGCAAGGAGCATAACATATTAGCCGAATTTACAGAATGAGGGTCGCAAAATGTAATCTTTGTCAAATATCAATTACTGAATTGTATTTGTACTTTAAAAGAAATCTGATGAAAAATTCAATAGTTCTAATTATCTAATTGCATGATATTTTCTCTACAGTAACATCTGACTGAAAGTTCAGTGGCTCTATTTGAATATAAGAATTTTTTGTATTGTTGTAAACTGATGCCATTAAACAGTGAGACATGGGTTACCGTTCGGGAATACTGCCTGGTGTTAGCCCGTCGTGGATGTGGTGGACCCACACTGGTAGTATTTATCCACCTGGAAACACTACCCGAAGTGGGTAGTGAGGCAAGGAACTTTCAGGTTCGAACTGCTAATCAAATTTTTTTTTCTGAGATTACAAATAGTATTATATTTTACTTCTACAGTTTCTTCTCGAATAATTTTCACGAAAACTTGCCACCTAATTGGCTTCCTTGTCTCGAAAATTTGGTGAATAAAATACTTGAGAATCAATATTTACCGCTCGATTGGACAAAATCTTCAACGCATATGTTTCATAAGAAAAAAAGACCCAGCCAATCTCAATAACTACAGACCTACTGCCCTTCTAAACTCACTTCCTAAAATTTTTACGCGAATTGTGTTGGCTAGATTGGAAAAATGGGAGTCGTTGTGTCACATTATTCTGGAAGCCCAAGCAGGCTTTCACCCAGGTGCAGTGGCTGTATGGATAATATTTTACCCTTGCCCTCTGTTTCGCAAATTTACTTTCAAGAAATGAATAGACATATCTATGCCATTGTGGTGGATTTTTGAAAAGCTTTCCCATCAGACAATCACTAACATCTGGTCAAAACTTTTTGATATTGGGGTCAGCTTGAAAATAATTAGAGTTCTAAAAAGTCTGTATGAGAGAGCATTAACTTACATAGAAGTAGAGGACGAGTTCCCAGAGGAATTGCCGGTCAGTGAAAGAGTTCCACAGGGAGTGATTTTTAGCCCAATCAGGTTTAACCTCTTAACCTCGAATATCAAGATTTTGTGCATGCGGAAAGGCCTTATGATGATTTAGTTATTTTTGCATAATCTAAAATAGGCGTAATAAGAAAACTCAGTTATCCTATTGAATTATCCAGATGTCTTCAAAAAAGCACAATTCCCTTTGACCAAAAATCTTCTGTGCCTACCCAGAAATACGTCTGACTTCGATATAAGGTTGGAACTAGGTCTACCATGTGTGTCATACCAAATCTTAAAAATATAATAGTGGCCTTTCCTTGCCAAACCATCTTGTATTCTTAGAGGCAATAAATATACAAACACAAAAAAACTTTTAAATTTTCTTCAATTGACATATGCTGTCGATTATTTTTGTTTACATGTTGTTTACGTGCACTGCTCTATAATTCCTCAAGATTGGGATCTTTCCTACAGGAGATTCCTCGATTTCTTGCTCGTTCAATTCGACAACCAAGCCACTCTGAATGTTTATTTTCACACGTTTTTGCTTCATACGAGCATCTCTTGTATATATTCCACGAAGAATTGTATTATTACGGTCAAACATTGCCACGACATTACCAGTGGGTGTTGTTAAAACAATTTGCTCTTCTGTCGGCATGGACGCAGGGGCATTATGTCCTACTCTCAAAAAAATTGGTTTGTCGGCAGAAAAAGTGTATCTGCGAATTCCAAATACCCGGTGTGGATTCCTGTTGGGAATAAGTCTAATGAAACTAAGTTCTTCGGTGGCAAATCCAAGAATGAGCCAAGAACGATGCCTTCTAGGAGGAGACCTGGACCTATCAAGAAGAGAAGGCTCGTCAGGAGGAAGAGACCTGTCAGGAGGTTGATTTCTGGCAGGAGAATTAGAAGTGCTGGAACGAGGAAGACCAGGGATAGGGTCACCATTAGGTAAGCATTCAAACTGTAAACTCAATGCTGCAACAAGAAACAAAGTAATGATTTTAAACTTGAGGTACACAATCATATGTTCGTACTGACTTTAAATAATTTTCCAATGGCAATTCAGATATGACTGACAGGGCTCGAATTGACGGCTGCAAAATTAACGGTTATGCCTTTTGTATGAAAGGAAATAGAAGATAGTCCACGCGTGAAACGTGAAAATATAACCTGAGGAACCTTCGGACGAGGGACTGCGTGATCGAGGAGTTAGGGCAGTATTGTTCTCAAATCGGTCGAGGGGATACATGTGTAGATTTCGCCTTTTCTTATCTGTGTTATCTACTCGAACATTTGCTAAGGTGTGTGGAAAGGTTCTGCACGTAGCTTAGGAAGGAGGAATAGGTATCACAAAAATGGCAATAACATCGGTTTCCGGGATGATATTCGGGCACGAATATGCATCAAAAATCCGTTCGAATTGAAATCCTAGCTGATCCTGTTCTCGAGATATCCTCAAATTACGTATTCCAGCTATTTCATCGATGGAGCGTAATGAGCTGTACCTTAAGTATGCATTTAAATGCATGTATGTATATATATATATGTATATATATATAATAGTTTCTATACTAGGTATGTGTGGAATAGATAAATACATGTATGCTTGACAACATTGTATACACATAGTTTTTTTTAACTTGAGACAACGAAGTATATCAAAAAATACGCATCCTATGGAAAAAATGTCTGGAATAAAAACTTTTTATTTTCGAGGGGGAAAAAAGATTTGTGAAAATTTACCCCACCCTCACCCCCACAGGAGGCAGGAGTGAGGGTAACTTTGTAATTTCAAATGGCAACCCCAATTTTTTATCATAGATTCAGATTCTCCTTTACGAAATACGTAAGTTTTATTCGGAAAATTTGTTTCGATTAGCGATAGATGGCGCTGCAATTGCGAAAAACAAAATTGTTGACACTACTTTTAGCTCTACCGAGGAATAAGGACGCGGACGTAGTAGTTGTCTATTCCCTTCGGGGTGCTTGATTTCGGTGAGTACCCTTGCCTCTCACCGTCCATCCGGGTGCTTGATTTCGGTGAGTCCCCTTGCCTCTCACCACAGGGATGCTTGATTTCGATTAATTATTTTACAATAAGTGCTCAAAATGGTGTCCTCGCACTTCGATGCACTTGTTAATCCGAGCTTTGAAAGATTCCACACAACTGCGAATTGTGTCTGGTGATATTTGTGCACAAGCAGACCTGATTCGCTCGATCATGTTATCACGAGTTGTGGGCACTTCTTGATACACGCGGTTCTTTAGATAACCCCACAAATAGAAATCGGGCGCCGTAAGATCTGGCGATCTGGCAGGCCAATTTACTGGACCTCCTCTACCGATCCATCGTCCATTGAATTCGCGATTGAGTACTTCCCTCGCGATTGCCGCATAATGTGCTGGACAACCGTCATGTTGAAACCACATGTTGTGTCGCACTTCCAAGCTTAGGTCTTCCAGCAATATTGGGAGTTGATTTTCTAAAAAGTCACGATATTTTTCACCGTTCAAATTTCCATCAATAAAATACGGACCGATAAGTTGATCTCCAATTATTCCACACCAAACGTTCACGGACCATGGACGCTGATGCTTAACTTCACGCAACCAATGTGGATTTTCTACACTCCAATAATGCATGTTGTGCCGATTAACGTTACCATGGTTTGTGAAAGACGATTCGTCTGTGAAGAGTACTAGAAAAAAGAAATTCGGGTTTCCTTGTATCTGCTGAACCGCCCATTGACAAAATGTCACTCGGTTCTGAAAATCATTTCCATGAAGTTCTTGATGTAGTGAAATATGATACGGATGATAATTATTACGTTTTAATACCTTCCAAACACTGGATAGAGACATTCCGGAATCGCGGCTTAGTTGTCGAGTACTAACGTGAGGGTCATTAGTGACTACAGCTAAAATTGCAATTTCATTATCAACTTCAGTAACTGTTACTTAATGCTTTCTTTTTTCGGTTGTACACTTCCGACAGTGATGAAGTTTCGGACAACCCGGTAAAAAGAAGCGCGTGAAGGAACACTTTCTGGAAAGCGTTGAGCATAAAGCGTAAGAGCATCATTGATATTCCTGCCACTTTCTCCATAAATGAGAATCATTTCAATCTTCTGTTGCTGAGATAGAATTTCCATTGTAAAAGTAATGAAGTAAGGTAATGAGGAAACACAACGACACCCAAACCAACTCAAACGAACGTGACCAACAACAATAACCCAAACGAAAGCAACCAACAAACCCAAATCAAATGAACACAATCAACCTTTCTAATGAATAAACGTTAAGCACGGACAGACGCGGTTATCGCTCGGCCGGAATGTCGTCGAGGATTGTAGAAAGTGGAGACTCGATGATATGTAATGTCTACATCCAAAATCGACTGTCGTCAACCAACTGCATTCGGGAATGGTTTTCGACAGTTTTATCACTTTTACTGTCCCGTTGCCAAAAGTTCAAGCACCCCGATGGATGGTGAAAGGCAAGGGGACTCACCGAAATTAAGCACCCCGAAGGGAATAGACAACTACTACGTCCGCGGCGTTATTCCTGGGTAGAGCTAAAAGTAGTGTCCACATTTTCACTTTTCGCAATTGCAGCGCCATCTATCGCGAATCGAAACAAATTTTCCGAATAAAACTTACGTATTTCGTAAAGGAGAATCTGAATCTGTGATAAAAAATTGGGGTTGATATTTGAAATTACAAAGTTACCCCCACCGCTGCCTCCTGTGGGGGTGGGGTAAATTTTAACAAATCTTTTTTCCCCCTCGAAAATAAAAGGTTTTTATTCCAGACATTTTTTCCGTAGGATGCGTATTTTTTGAAATATTTCGTTGTCTCAAGTTAAAAAAAACACCCTGTATATATATAATTAAACAAAAAAGTTAAACAACCACCGCAGGGTACCACTAAGAGCAACTGCCATCTAAAAAGAAAATGTCAATAGCCCCCAGTAGAACCGCGGTAAAATACACCTATGACCACGTCTCACATCCGTGAGATGGGTGGTCACAGGGCACGACGACATCACAACGACAGGCCGCCGAAACCCTCGTGTGTCTTGAGGACACGAAGCAACCCAAGGATGACAGCTTTCTGCATCCATCTCGCAAGTGCCTTGGCATATTTTTGGCATGCGGGTATGGCTTTAAGGTTACGAACCAGTGATAATTTAGCACCTCCGAGAGCACCTATCGCCAGGACAATTACTCGTACCGAATATTTTGGGTACAGTCGTTGCAGCTCTCTTTTAAGGTCTTGATACCTCTCCTCTTTTTCTTTCTGCTTTGCAGTGATGTTGTATTCGGACGGAGCCGAGAACTCGATCACGAATATCGTTCGTTTCTCGAAGTCTTGGAGAACAATGTCAGGCCTCGAGTGCGCAACGGAGACTGCTGCCTGAAAATCGTAGCTCCAGAAAATCTGGCACTTCTCGTTTCGGACAATTGACTCTATATCCCTTGGAGCGTTCGGCAGGGCAGGGTCATGACCAACACCGTAAGAGCGACAAAGGTGGTAATAAAGTAATCTTAGGGCCACATTATGTCTATAGATATACGTTGTTCCTGCGTGGGTTGGACACCCCGATAGTATGTGTTCTAGGTACTCAGCGTGTGCATGACACGCTCTGCACCTATCACTGGGAACTTCTTGACATAAAATGCGGGCGCTGTATGCTAAGGTGAAGATTACACCGTCCTGGCATGCGAAAATAAAGCCCTCTGTACCTGAATTGAGCCCTGATGATTTGAGGAAAGCAAAAGTTTGCTCCTTTGACAAGGACTGTTTTTCTTCATTTCTGTGAAAGTTTCCGTTCATATGCTTGTCGAGTAGCTCTTGTTGAAATTTTCTAACCCCTGCTTTCTTTACTTCGGCTTTAAGACGTGAAGCATCTAGATGGAGTAATGCACTTTCCTCACTTCTGATGTTGAAATTCAGGCCAAGGGCCTCGGCAGCTTGCTCCGCGGCTTTGTGAAGGAACGCTCCTTCGCCAATCATCTCGTGGTTTCTGACCATCTTTAGGAGAGGATCTCTGCCATTCGCAACGATGTAAGCTGTACTTAAAACAATTCGGTTATGAAGACATTGGAGATTCAGAAGTCCGCGTCCGCCTTGACGGCGTGAAATGTATAATCGCGGAACTGACGAATTGATATGCAAGCTTGTATGCATATGCATGATCTTACGCGTGGTGACATCAAGGGCCTTAAGCTCGTTCTTCGTCCATTGAACCACCCCAAACGAGTTGAGTAGAATCGGGACGGCAAGCATGTTAGTCGCAGATACCTTGTTCAACGCCGACAGATTGGAAGACCAAATCTGTCGAAGAAGATGCTTGTATCTGCTTCGGAGAGACTCCTTCACTGATGTTACGTCCTGAATGCGGCTTTGAGGCACGCCCAGGTATGTATAGGTCTCTCCAGTGTTAAGATGTCTAATAACACTTATATCCACAAGCTCAGGGTCCTTGGGAACGCCAGTAATCTTTCCTTTCTTCAAAAGAATTTTGGCACACTTGTCCAAACCAAAGTCCATCCCAATCTCTCCTGTGTAGTTCTTGACGATATTTAAAGCAGTTTGAAGTCTGCTTTTACCAGCGGCATAGATCTTCAGGTCATCCATATAGAATACATGAGTGACCTTATGCTCACGCTGATTAGTGTCGCCACAGAGGTATCCAGGAGAATTTCGTAGTGCAAGAGATAGAGGCAAAAGTGTGATGCAAAAAAGCAAAGGGCTCATACTATCCCCTTGAAAGACGCCCCTCTGGAAGGTGACGTTGTTCGTCGTCAGACGATAATTCCTAGATGAGATGGTAAATCTAGTTTTCCAAAGAGGCATCAATCTCTCTATGCATCTCACTATGTGTGGATGTACCTTCAAGCTTTCCAACAGACAGATGATAAGTCTATGAGAGGTTGAATCAAAAGCTTTCCGGTAGTCAATCCAGGCCATTGACAGGACGCGCTGATGGACTGTAGCGTCTTTACAGACACACCTGTCAATCAGCAGGTTCTCTCGACAGCCTGCTACACCTTTTTTCGAGCCACGTTGTTCGTACATCTCTCGCCATACAGGCTCAATTCGTCGAACAATCCTGTTGTTTAGGATAGCTGTAAAAATCTTATACAGTGTGTTCAAACAAGTTATTGGCCTGTAATTCTCTGGTTTGGACAAGTCGCCTTTTTTCGGTAGGAGTATAGTGCGTCCTAACACTAGCCACTGCGGAATGGGCATCTCCGACTTTAAATATGAGGTGAATATGCGGGCCAAATGTTGGTGTGTAGAAGTAAACTTCTTCCACCAAAAGTTCTTGATACAATCTGGTCCAGCACCGGAAAAGTTCTTCGTGCCTCAAGTGCTTTTTTCACCTCTTCGGCAGTGACTGATGGGCACTCCTCCTCAGATTTTATGAGGCTGTCGCAAAACTCCTTGAAGCGGATGATATTGTCAGTATCTTCCTTCAACTCTAGTGTTTTCGGGATCTTGTACACCTCTCTCCAAAAAGTCTCTACCTCCTTGGGCTTGGGAGGATTTTTTACAAAAACAGGGGGATCACTGAAGAGGCGCGATGGGTCAGCGAGAAACTGTTGATTCTCTCTGATCCATCTCTCCCTCTTCTGTATCCTCCTCCTTGCGTCAGATAACAGCCTTATTTTGTCAACAATATGTTGCTTGATTGTCAGCAGCTTTGACTTGTTTAGTGTGTGATTCAAGGTCCTTAGTTCTTGGGCGAACTTTCGAACCCTTTCCGTGAACGGTCTACCAGATGTTATGTAGTCAATCACACATTGAACACGGGACGCATTCTGTCTTGCCCATCCAATTTTCTTGTTCAGTTGATGCAAGCGTCTTCTTGTCTTTTGATCCATCGTCGGTTTGAGCCTTCGATTTGAATCAGCCAAAGCTCTCGCAGCACCATAAACTGAGCAATTGATGGTCCAGAGGTCGGA
>CAKNXH010000437.1:115502-163231 GCA_932178445.1 Andricus quercusramuli
GAGAGGGAAGAGCGACTTTGAATTGATGAAATAGCTAAAATACGTAATTTGACGATCTCGCGAGAACAGAATCAGCTAGGATTTCGATTCGAACGGATTTTTGATGCATATTCGTGCCCGAATATCATCCCGCGAACCGTTTTTATTGCCATTTTTGTAATACCTATTCGTCCTTCCTGACCACCGTGTCTGATAAACTGGTTACAAATGAAGGGAGTAAGTACTTTTCTCCGGCTTGGAAAGATCCGGCTTGGATCAAGGCTCTGGTGAATTTCACTCATACCTATTATTAGTGAACTAAATGGTTTGGCTTCTTGCGTGTTCTTTTCCAGGAATGGAATTTTCCGGTCAGGTTGCACTGAAGTACATTCGTGCGGAAGTGCAGACAAATGCGGTAGCTTCTAAAGATGATGCTATTTAAATGAATTTTTTTCTTGTATTTCCGGCTTGAATTATTTTTCAATCCTTCCCCTCGCTTTGCCCCAGTTGTGTTCGATCAGGAGGGATTTTGAATAATTTTGAATTTTGACTATAATAATCCTAAGCTACTACAAAAAATTGTTTTATTCGGGTGACACCAATCAAATCACCGGTCTGATAAACGACGCAAATATCGTGTTTACTTTTGCTTTAACGAATATTTGACATATTAAATTTTATTCTAAGAAGTATTTTTTAGAATTATTTGGAATATTTCAGGAAACAATAATGAAAAATGTCACGATCCTTTCACGGAGCCCCAAAAAGTCGACCCTGAATGCTACTTAGGAGTTTTTCTTAATATTAAGATCAGATACGAATTTTTTTTTGCACAAAACATCATGCATGAATAAATTATCAACTATCCATTACCCGAATCGGGTAGTCTCACGCCGACCCCGAAAGGGAAATGGTTTAATGGTATACACATTAACTTATACGCTCAACAACTAATTTTGAATAAAAATGTGTCGTATTGAAAAAAATAGTTGAATTTCTAACCAAATAGGCAATTTTTAAACTAAAAAGAGGAATTTTCAACAAAAAAGATTAATTTTTTACGAAAACAGAAATTGAACAAAATGCATGAACCTGACCATGACCAAAAGCTCGCAGTAATAACAAATTATTACCATTTTCAGGACTAGTAGATCAGAAACAGTCATTCCGCTGACATCCATGAAAAATATGTATTTTCAACTAAACAAAGATAAATTTTCAACCAGGCAAAACAGTATTCAAGCAAGAAGATTATTCGAGGCCCTGGATCAAAGAACTGGTTATAACGTTCTGGCGACTTATGTGGGAAGTTCCGTGAGCGTCGCTTGAATTCAAGCGATAAGGGGTCTCTATACGATAGGCGTCGGAAAGTTATAATCTGCTTTTGGATCCAGTCCCTTCATTTTCTATTAAAACGATTAATTTTTCACTAAATAAGTCATGTGAACGGTTAAAAAATACATTTTTTTCGGGCAGATTCATGTTCAGCGTGAAAATTACATAAAATATTTGAGTTGAAAAAAATCATAGGGAGACTTACTTTTTCTACAATATTAATAGTTACGATCAATTCGTATTTCCGTGAGTATATGAATATGATCATATCATATAGTAATTTTCTGGAACTACAAGTTTTGGACAGCGGTCCCCATTGCACACTCGAGGCCTGACTTCGTTCTTCAGGACTTCGATGAACGAGCTTTATTCGTGATCGAATTCCCGGCTTCGGGTTCATGGTCTTTGGAACACGGATTAATATTAACCGATTTCGCTCAAATGTAAAGAACATTTCTTTATATTTGTACTAAACTTGGAGATGGAAACAAAAAAAATATCGTTCGGAATAATAAAGTCCACCATAAATCACATGTACAGATGTTACAACATAGTTGGTAGGGTACTTTTTGTGCATGGACAAAGTTGCTCCGTGCAAGGGTGTCTGATACCCGATTTGGACTACGTTGGACTTAGGCAGCAATATTAGCTAAAGTTTGTCACAAAAGAATACATTCTGGATTATACTGGAATGAATTAAGATTAAATTCGTACTAATTTCCGACAAACTCAAATATAATCTTTGGAAGACAATAGCAATGAGGATTGAATGAAGATTAAGTCGAGCAAAATTGTCAGTCATGTAAAGCTCAAAAAGATGTAACTGAAATTATAGATCTATCATATGATTATATTCACCAATAGAATTGAGTATAGTCACCAGGGATATGACGAGTGTATACAAAATGCTCATCTCTTATATTTGGACGAAACACGTATCAAGGTATTTTTCAAGAAGTTGATTAACACTGTAACTAAAGAATATTCTAGTCCCTCCTTGGATTATATACCATTATTGTCTTAGTAATTATAAGAATTACGCCTATGCTTCTGAGATATTTACATTTCATCAGATTTGAAATAAACGTATTACTGTTGCTAAGGTAGATTTCAAAAGCTAAACTTACCACACTTGCAACCTACTTTTGTCAAATTGGAATCTAAATTCTATTTGACCACACCCGTTATCAATGAGAAAGTGTGGTTATCTCTCTATTATGTCATTTGAAAAATGTTTACTGCAAAATTTTTTCTTTAATATTATAAACGCGTCTACTGACTTTTCCAGTGAAAATATCGAGGGGCTATTCACTCGGAATTCAAGACTGAAATCAGCGAATTAAAGAGTGAACTGATTGAGTTCAAAACTGAAATCACTCGCACTCGCTGAGCAGTCATGAAAATACGTCGCCATGGCAACGCATACGTCGCCTTCTTTCTCATGCGTAGAACGGAGACGCACGATGAGGTCCTCGCTGAATTCAAAAATGAGCTCTCTGAATTCAGAAGCGGAAATCAGTGGAGATCAGGTGAAATCACTGAACTCAGCGTCGTCTGATTTCAGAGTGAATCGCCCCTCGAAAAATATTTTAATTGGTTTTGGACTTTCAAGACTTTAATTTGACTTCAAGAAGGCTAGATAGAACTGTGGCCTTCGCCGGTAGGGTCTACTCTTTTCGAGAAACAGGTAGATAGGTTGGGACAAAACAATTGACATCAGCTAAGAATTAAAATTTCACAACAGATAAAACTAGTAAGTTCGTAAAAAAGGATTTGCAAATTCCAAATTCGGAACATTTCAGTATAAAAAACTAGAGGCATATACAATTTCTCATACAAAATTTGAAACTTTCATTTTCTACAAGTATCTCGTGAACTATTAGAGGGGAATTAATTTATGACTAAGCTTCCGCAAAATGTAAGTAATGGTTTGTGGACTGAATTAGAGCAAGTTGAGTTAGGCCTATAATTATTGTTATGATGATGTGAATTTTGAAATAATTTCGACTACTTTCAAACACCTGAAAGGGAGAGAGTATAATAAATATATGCATCAGCAAGCCAAAACTAACTTTTATTCATGAATTCTTGATACACGGCAGTTGCAAATCTTCAACTTATTTTATGAAATTATTATATTAAAGACCTATACCTAATTGACCATTAGAATATACGTATACGTTTGCATATATAGATGTTCAAAAAAATGTTTTTTAGTGGTAAAAAACTGCACTGTTTACAGCATGAATTGTTTTTAAGCCTTTTTTCATCAAATAAAAGTGGAAACCACCAATTATCTCTCCTTGGAGTGACAATGAATCATTATTACTTAAGAGTATAGTTTCAATCATCACTGGTTAGTCACTAGTTATGGATCCTTTCCAGCTTTTAAGAATTACAAAACTAAAGATCTGACCATGATTTTTCCCATGGCCAGCACGTGCTGTAATTAGAGAATAAATTTAGAGAGCGAATTTATTTTTTACGTTCATTTTGGAGAACAGATAGAAAACAAACTGTTTAGGTTAGAATTTTTCGTGAACTAAACTTTCTGTAACCTGTTATTACTAATTAGGTTGGGTTAGTCACTTGGAGTTATAAGGTAAACAGAATCTGACGTCCTACAGCGATCTCTGGAAGCACAGAGTCCGCTCTCCAATGGGAAAATCTGACAGGGAAAAACACTGCCACCAACTCCAACCATCCGCACTCCACTCAACACTGCCGCCAAGCTTTACGTCACTCAAAACGCACCCACGGTCACTATCACTACCATCACGGGGTCCATTGGATGTCGAGCAATCTAATGCGTAATAATACAAGTCACAAGGATTATTAAAACAACTACCGGCCATAACATACTCGACACTTGTCAACACACGGATGCAGCCATCTTACACCGGCCGGCGTTCTACGTGCCAGAACGGTGGTCCGATTCCCATGGATCAAAGTCCCAGAAATCCAACTGAGGAGGGCAGCAACAGTGATGCCAATGTTGGCGCCTTTTGCTACTGCGTTTGCGTTTGGGCAACGCACTGGTTCGCCGCAGTTGGCGCGCGATTCCAAATTGGAATTAAAAACAATTCTTGTAATTTAAATGAATAATTATTGAAAAATGCACAAGAATGTATATAAATTGTACAACTTCTGAAATTAAATGTTTTGTGAAATATAAGTTATTCTTTGGAAGTCAAGAAGAATAAACTGGCGTTTAAAAAATATATCTGTCATAAATTTTTTTCTTGTCTAAAATCAGAAGTTATACAATTTACTTTCATTCTTGTGCATTTTTCAATAATGATTTATTTTCCTTACAAAAATTGTTTTTAATTCCAATTTTGAATTGCGCGCCAGCTGCGGTCAACCAGTGCGAATTGGCATCACTGGGCAGCCCCGACTGGACCCCGAATTGTGGCGTGAGCGTGAAGGAACTGGCGAGTGGAGAGGACGCAGGAGTTTCCGTTTCTTTTCTGCCATTAGCAAGTGCAGTAAATTGTAAGGAGAGAGAGAGAGAGAGAGCAGTCGCTGTTAGAAATTCTATGGAATAGTCCACTTTCGGCCGGATTGGCATTGGAAAAGACTCTGCGATTTCAGGACTGAGGTTGCCGTTGCTACTTTCCTTTTCTCTTGGTTTATTGTTTTGTTCTTGAGATTAGAATGTTTCGAGTCTGTTAATTTTCTTGAATCGCTAGTGAAGGCGTAAATTCTGGGTTAAATATTAGTTACGATTAGAGGTTGAATAGCAAAATGTGTGAATTTTCCGGCTAACGCCATGTTGAATGTAGAATCCCAATGAGTAAGAAGAATTTAGTCTAGGTTAAGCAAATTTTCATATGATTAAATTAAATTGTACCAGTTAAAGAATTAAGAAATGTTAATCACGGTTTTGGTTTAAACCCCTTTTCTTGTAAATTCACACAATTTTTTTTTGTATCGATACTGTCCTTAACTTAATTAAACTTGTCATAATCTTTCCTTTTTACAAAATTTTTAATTCTACAATATTTTTCTCGTCCCCACGAATCCCTCTGCCCTGAGCTAGGGATTTTCCATAAGAGATTAATTAATGTAAACTTTTTTTTCAACATTTTTTCTGGAGTCACGCTGAAGAGGTTTCTGGCGCCTAAAAGGTAACTACACCATCCAGTTGTTTTCTGTTCCTACGTTGTCGCTGCTATTTTGTAGCGATGCTCCCAGCTTATGACCTAAGAAATCGTACTTTTTATAACTGTTACCGGCGCCAAATAATTTTTTCCAATCGAACACCGAATGAGGATTTTTTTCATTAGCTATAATTTGCATTCATAAGATATTTCTTTAAAACTAATATGTATATTTGTGAAAAATCGAAAACTACCAAAGTCTCACTTTTTGCATGAATTGGATGCTCGCAACCAGTATTTTTTCACATAGAGAAACAAACTGTCGCGATAAGGCCGCCGAAAAAAAACGTGTTTGTTGTGAGCAATCCTAATATACATATATTCTTTAAACTTTTGTAAAATGATTCAACATGACTAGTGGAATGTGATTCTTCTTAGAATAATTTGTTTAACATTTTATGTAGCATGATTTAGGTATTCCAGAATACTCATTCGCACGCACTACAATTTTGTATAAACCAACAAAAAAAGCATTTTTCGTAGCCAATGCATGCAAGGACACACTTTGTTTCTTATTCTCAAAAGTTTTTTCATCATTTACACTATTTTCATAATCAAGAGAAGGTAGGAAAACAGTTCCTAGTGCGGCGATGCACATACTGAGGCGCACTAATATCTAAAAAAATTAAAGTGTTCTGAATCGACAAAGGACACATCATTTTATTGAATTCATTTATGCATTAGGTGATGACCAGAGAAAAAAATATACTGCTTGCAACAGAAATGTTACCATAGAACGAAAACTCGGTACGGCCCTACGCGACAGGGTTAGCGGGCCGTACACGATGTATAACGGAACCCCTCGAGGGGACCCGAAACCCAGAGGAAGGACGCGCTGTTAGCCAGTCGCTGTTCGTACTCTCCACTGTTCACTGTTGTCGTGGGTTAGCGAGTGGGAAAGCTCGACGACGATGTAAGTGGCAATAAACATGTGATTCCCTACCTAACGACTTTTATTTGGTGTTGAACCTTCTTCTCTCGGCGTCCAAATCCCACTTCTCTCGTGACGTTTTATACACTGTTGGAAATGTGCAGAAAATTCCGACACATTTAGGATTAGGTTGCTGGAAACAAAATACAGTAACTTTTATAGTAAATTTACAAAACTTTTATTACCATTCAGGAACTGTTTCTGAAAATTACAAATAGTTATCTAAAATTCCTAAACGGTGACAGAAATATTAGATATCAGGAGCGATGCAGGAAACCTTTTTCTTCGATACTGAATAATCTCAAGCATAAAGAGTATTCGAAATTTGCACAACAAGAAAAAAAATGAAATAAATGCTGAAATCGTTAGAAGAGAAAACGACCTAAAAGCTCGGTTGGTGGGCGAATCATATTTGCAATAAATTACTTATAAAATACTGTAATCATCTGCCTTGTAAGTGAACTTCTAAAAAGGTGCATCAGCACCGCAAATGACTAGCAGGAGCTGCGTAAATTAATAATTAATCCAGGCTTCAATTGATTGGTGAGTCCGCTGTTTATATCAAATTACGCCATCTTGGCTACATAGGTTATATCTGTAATTTTGAGTTGTTCCGTTTGCGCATTAATTTTATTAATATTCTCAATTAACTAAATGTGTTTATTTTAACTGCATTCATATTTCAATACTATTCATGTTATCAGGACTTTATGCAGTTGCTGGTGCTGCAATTTCTGTTCATTAACGTGGAACAATGGCAATGGAAAAAGAATTATTCCACAGTGAACTTATAAATTTATTTGTCTTATCTATATTTTGAAGTCTGTGGATGCATTTGTGCTTTACTTTTGAGTGAAATTAATTAAATTGTACATAAAACGTTCTCACTCACACACTGTGCACTCAGTATAAAATACATTTTTCTAGTGGAAAATTCATCTTGCTAGATGCAAATTGAACTGTCCGTTTGAAAATTCATGTTTATTGCTTGAAAATGCAAGTGGTTGGTTGAGAGTTGAACTGCTTATGTTAAAAATTCATTTTTTTGAAGATGCACGTTTTTGGTTGAAAATTCAATATTTTTGTTGGAAATTCGTCTTCTTCTTCTCAAAAGTTAATTTTTCCATCAGTAAATATAAATATTCTCTTTCTGATGAAAAACTTATCCTTTAATGAACTAATCTCTTCGTTTTTTGATAAAAAAAATGGTGCGCGAGAAAGGCAAATTCATGAAACATGCATTGGTGGAAAAATGGTTTGAACGGACTCAAGAGAAGCGTCTGATAGCTCAGGGTCAGAGATGGAATTTTTCATTGGGCACAATTGTACCGCAGTGTGCGGTTCTAGGCTCTTAAGGGCATGCTCTCCGGTGATCACGTGACCAAAACAGTCCTTTTGGTTATGAAACTTTTTTTGGTGTTCACCATGTCCAAACGCAATGATGTATTGCTCTCAAAATTTGGAATAAAGATAATGAGTCAATAATTTGCGTTTGTATATTTAGTTTCAGTAATAATTTTGAAAAAAATTTTCCATGTAAAAAATAAATGTGGAAAATTTCATAACCGAGCTTGGTTATGTGATCTCTACTTTACCGACGTTGAAATGTTCCAAAAATAATGACAGGTTACGTGTGTGCAGATACTTATTTTTTTATTTGCAATGAATGTGCAAGTGTTATTGTTTATATTATTTTTTTGAATGTTCAGACGACTTAACCCAAAATTTGTGTCAGTTATCAACATACGTGAATCAGAAAATCTGAAATGCATCAAACCAAAAATTACCTGCACGTGCTGCAACTCGAATGGTATTCTATCAATTTATAAATGAAATTTCCTTGAAATCATAAACATATTGATGTGTACAAACGTTCTCTAGTGCTTTTTATTCAATCTTTCAAATTCTAAGCACGATATCTCAATCCGTGTGGACGTAGTGAGCACCAAAAAAAATGAAAATATTTTTACACATTTATTTTTTACATGGAATTTTTTTTCAAAATTATTACCATTCACATTCGTTGCACATTCGTTGCAACGTTATCGTGCACATTCGTTGCAAATCAAAAAATATGTATCTGCACACACCTAACCTGTCATTATTGTTGGAGCATTTCAACGTCGGTAAAGTAGAGATCACATAATCAAACTCGGTTATGAAATTTTCCACATTTATTTTTTACATGGACAGTTTTTTTTCAAAATTATTACTGAAACTAAATATACAAACGCAATTTATTGTCTCATTTTCTATATTCCTAATTTTGAGAGCAATACATCATTGCGTTTGGACATGGTGAACACCAAAAAAAGTTTCATAACCAAGGACTGTTTTGGTCACGTGATCACCGGAGAGCATGCCCTTAATGGTAGAGTCCGAAAAAAATAGATTTATTTATCTAATTGTGTTACATTTTTTTCTGCAGTAACATGAAACTGAAAGCCCGATGGCTTTTTCTGAATATAAAAATGTTTCTTCATTTTTGCAAGCCAATGCCATCAGACGCTTGGACATTTATTTCATATTTCCTGTAATCAAAATTCTTTTCATCTGTTTCCAAGCAAGGGCGACAAAATTGGAAAGAAACCTATAGGAGATTTCTGGATTTCATGTTCGTCCAATGGCACAATCGAGCCACTGTTAGTGTTTATTTTCGCACGTCTTAGCAACATATCAGCATATCTTGTGTATACACCGCGGAGAACTGTATTATTTCGGTCAAATATATCCACGACGTCACCAGTGGAAACATTGAAAAAAAATTTAGTAATATTTTTTGTTTCAGCAGAACCCTTTATTTGAGTCATTAAGTTAAGAAAAAACTACTACACAAAGAAAAAAATTTAATTTTTATGAGTGAAAATTGAAAAATCAACGCAATTGTCTCAGAATTTTTGTTTCAAATGTGTTTCGTACGCACATAAGACATTTGTTTCATTCTCATGATAATGAGGAGGAATTAGTGTAATGCGTAAACTGACTATGACGAAATTCTTTTACTTTTCGCGTTTCGAAACCCTCTGAATCGGAAAAAAGGCTGTACGGTGGCGTCTGTCTGTCGTTGTCATCATCGTCGTCGTCGTCATCATCGTTATCTTCTGTTTGCACTGTAACTTTAGAAATACGATTCTGATTAGAGTTTCATTTGTCGCATGTTTCAAGGGACCAAAAATAAAGTTCAAGTTTGTGAATCACTATCTTTCGTCCAATGGTTCAGGTATCAACCACAGACAAAAATACTAAGAAATTAAAAATTTCATTCTGTATTCAAACTATGCAAGCCACAGGAAGAAATCAATTAACAATAATTGCAAAGACAAAAAGGATATGAAATTCTCTAGTAATATTTTTTTCATAGGACTGCTAGTTTTTGTTTTAATCCTAAAAAATACCACTAAAAATAAAAACTATTCGGAAAAAGGATAGGAGATATGAAAAAATCAAGAAACAAGAGATTTTCACCCATAAGAGGTCTACAAATTTGTTATTAATCATTGCGCGAGACCGCGTGACACCAATTGAATCACCGGTCTAATAAACATTTGTATTCTGTGAAGTATTCTTCAGGATGTTTGGAATACTTCAGAGCGGCAGAATCAGCTATAATTTTTAATATTAAAAAAATTGACGATCCTTTTATGGAGATTCAAAGAATCCACTCTGAGTGCTAGTCAGGAGTTTTTTGTAATATTTAGAGTTGTGTGGGAAGTGCCCTGAGAATTTCCTGAATTCAAGCGATACGGGGTCTTTCCACGATAAGCGCCATAAAGTTATAATCTGTTCTTCGATATAGTACCTTAATTTTCTACCAAAAAATAACAATTTTCAACTAGATACATCAGGGTGCCCACCAGTTCCCTTTTCCTCTTTTCCCTGTATTTTCCGTGAGTTTTCCCTGTCTTTTACTGGTTTTCCTTGTGTCCGGGTGCACAGCGTAAAAGAAGCTCAAAAAAGGGGAAATAGGGTGATTTTCTCACGAAAAAGGGGGAAATAAGGGAAAAATTAAACATTTATTTTTATATGTCGAAAAGAACAATCTTTTTATAAGCAATGTTATATTTTTAAATAATTTTCAATGATTTTTCAATTATTTCTGCCATTAAAGAATTTATTTTTGAAAATTTGATATGCTCAGGTCGTTGGTAATCCATTCACAGTGATATAAAGAAATCCGAGAATAAAATAAATTTAGATGAATACACGATTTTGATATTTTTAACATCGTTCTCATACATATTTATTTCCAGGATTTGTCATTTCTTTCTTACTCTAACTAATACTTTCATTGTAAATTTAAGACTAAACTCTTTAGTACAGCGAAGTAAAAATGTTAAAATTAATCGAATATTTTGAGCTGAGGGATAACAATTTGTGGCCCAACATCCAAAACAAGTATAAAAAAATTTTTTGAAATCGGTTAATATCTTCTGTTCTGTTTTTTTAAATTTACAATTAAAAATTTTAAGAATTAAAACAAATTTTCCTCCTTTACAATTTTTTGAAAATGTACAAAAACATGTTTTTTCGATTGCTTCAAACCTGAAATTTATTCACCTTGAACCAAAGAAACATGTTATCATTTTTTATTAATGCGGGAAACATTTTTTTCGTGGCGTATATAACGTTCCAAAATCTCCAAAAAAATGAAATCCCAAAAAACCTAAAGCACGACAAAATGTTTCTCCTAGAGAGCAAAGTGGTAAAATGTTTCTTTGGTTCAAGCTGAATAAATTTCAGGTTTGATATATTCAACTTTTTTTTCAATGTGTGCATATGACTCAATCAAAAAAAAAAGACATTTTTTCTCCACATTTTCAAACAAATTATTACTGCGCAAAAAATTCATTTTTTCGTAATTTTGTATTATTGTTCACTAGTGAAAGCAATACATATAACAAATTCGTCATAATTTTTGAACCAATAAGAAATATTTTGAATTTGAAATCGTTAAATTTTACTGATTAAAATTTGTTTCTTCATTTTTGTCGAATGCCAACCCACAAGTTTTTTCTCCTCAGATTCAACGATTTGATTTGTTTTCGAATTTAACTCCGCCCTGCTCTTTAGTGCTCTTAAACTCAAATTAAAACTTGCTCAAGTTAGAACATTTAACATTGCAGTTGATGAATTTAAAATATTCCATTTTATAATCAAGTATGCATATAAAGTGTCCACCTTCCAACACTTATTCAAAAAGTATTGTATGTTTTGTATTGTTATTGGTACCTTCCTTATTCATGAATAATCTATTCAAGTGCTATACTTGCTTAAATTATTATTCAATAGTGGGTACACTTACTAATTTATTTTACTAACTAAGAAAAAAGGGGGAAGACTGCACCCTGCTGTCTCTTGTAAAGCCCATTTTTCGCAACGTTAATGGTAAATCGAGATATTGTGAGTAATGAAAACAAAATTTCGGTTATTATTTTAGGAAGAAAAGCATCTGGAGGAATAATAGTACAGAACAGAGATTAAAAAATTTTTAATCATACAATCTTTCGTTTCTCATTCAGTCAAATCAAAGCTATTTTAGATGGGTAAACATTTTAAGAATCTCATTTCTTCTTTAGTTTCTTGATCTTTGATTCATCTTGGTTTTTTTTTAACCAAGTGCTCGGAGCTTACTTAAGTTCTAAAAATTATTGTTGTGGGCTGAAGATGGAGCTAAGAAACAACTCTAAGCGCAACGGTTGTTGATTTTCCCTGTGTTTTCCCTGTGACTTCCTCATAAAAAAAATCCCTGTGTTTTCCCTGTTTTCCCTGTTTTTCCAGAAAGTGGGCACCCTGTACATCCTGAAAACGGTAAAAGAGCTACGCTTGTTTCGGGCCGATTCATGTTCAGCGTGAGAATAAAATAAAATCTGTGAGTGTAAAAAAATCGAAGGGAACCGACCTTTTCCAATAATTTACTTCAGTACCATATTTTTGCGTTTAAGCCACGTATTAAGAAGAATTACCTTTTTCCCCCTGCCTTGACAAACGATCCGAGAGAAATAAAGTTAATCATCGCTGAATTTTCTGGAAAAACGAATTTCGAACAGCATTTTCCATTGCACGTTCGACGCTTGACATCGTCCTCCAGGACTTCTAGAAACGAACTATATTCGTGATCGAATTCTCGGCTCCGGATTCATTGTCTTAGGGGCACGGGTTAATCCCAACCGGTTTCGCTTGGATTTAGAGACAATTTTTTCGGGCATTTAACTGAATGAGGGGGTAACAAAAATACAACTCTGAGAAATAAAGTCTACCCTAAATCACACATACAGATGCTGAGTATCTTTTCTTTTACACAAACATACTTATTTGGCAGCAATATTAGGTGAAGTTCATCAGAAATGGATAATTTTTGCAGCAAAAAAATTCTTCTTGAGACAAATGAAATTCAAGAGGAAATTCTATTTGTGTGAAGGAGCATCCTTCTAGCATAAGAGGACATTTTTCTGAGTACCACTTTAACTTAGACCACTTTGTGCTTCAAAATTCTTGCACATTCCATATCAATAGGAGCACTTTCCAATTCCATTTTCATAGCATACACGCATTCTGGATTATCCCGGAATAAATTGAGATTAAATTCGTGCTAATTTCCGAAACAAACAGCAGATAATCTTTGGAAGGAAATAGAAATTGGGATTGAATGAAGATCAACTCGAGTGAAATTCTATTTCATGCATAGCTCAAAAAGATGTAACTCAAATTATAGATATAACATACGATTATATTTACCAATACAATTGAGTATAAGCGCCAAGGATATGATGAGTGTATAAAAATCTTAGTTTTTTTTATTTAGACGAAAAACGTATTAATGTTTTATTCCAGAATTTTATTACCATATTAACTAAGGAATATCCTAGTGCCTCCTTAGATTATATATGATCGTTATCTTAAAGATTAATTATAAGCGTCACGCATGTCCTTCTGAGATATCTGCATTTCATCAGAGCCAATTGCAAGAAAGAAAATTTAATTACTCGAATTTTTAAACTGATGTAATAATGCATATAATCTTATACCTTTCAGCGAAGTGCGGCGTTTACATACAAAATTGATACGGTGTCTACTATAACGGCTAATTTGAAATATTAACCCGATCAGGTTATCGCGTTTTTTGGCACCTTCTCAGGTCATCGTGGGTCGTTTCAGACCCAAGGCATGTTAAAACGCTCAAATATCAATAAAAATATCTGGTAAAATTCGTGTACACTCTTGAACACTTCTCCTTCAAGGGCACATTATAAAGATTGCAATAAAATGTGCACAAATATTTTATTTTTTGTGATAAACACACCCAGCTTCCAAAAATGCAGACATTTACAAAAAAATTCATAACTTTTGAACGAATTGAGATATTTGAATTTCTCAAATAGCATTGTAAAGTTCAAAGAGCATATTTTCAAAGAAAAAATCACGAACTTGATGAGAAAAAAAAAGAAATGCTTAAGTTTGTGGTGTCAATTAGCACTTTTTTCGAAAGAGGAAATTTGAAGTTTCAAGAAATACCTCGTTATATGCGCGGGTCTGCACAAAAAGGGTCCTTATGGTCGGTATGGAGTTACGTATGAAGACAAATATTCAGATCTAAACTAGGCGAGTGCCATAAGCACTCATGTTATATTTTGTCTTTGAACATGAGATATGCCTACTTCGGGTTACTATCTGGATACGAGTATAGTCCGAAATTCACTTTAGGTTCCATTATCAACCTCAACTCAAACTCAAAAATGATCATTTTAACCTCAACTTAGAAAAACGCGAATATCTTATAAACTAGAACCAGCCATGAGGACACTTTTTATGCGGACGCCCACATATCTCGAAGTATACAAATTTTATTTTTGTAGGAAACTAAACATATCCATGATGAAAAAAAAACAATATGTTCATGTTCATCATCTCACAATTACTCGTTGACTCGTTCCGTACGTGGACTAAGAATTCTTCAGAATTCAGTGGATGTACCCTGCGCCATGCTATGAGAGATGAAAAATCAATATATGACTCAAAAAAAGAAGAATCTTTCGACGATACTCATAAACTTCATAAAAATTCAACAACTTACATTAACGCTCAAAACGAGTTTGCACTGACGTTAAAGTTATCGTGGGTCGTTTCAGACTCAACGCGAACTTGATCTGCTCACTGCGAAGGCAAGGCTGTCGCTGGGAAAACGCGATTGAGCAAAAAGGGTCCTCTAGTCCAGAAGTTTGTTTAGGGTGGGGATAGGTATTATTGGGATACATGGATTCTGAGTGATGAGACAAAAGAAAAATGCCTTGGGTCTGAAACGACCCACGATAACCGAATCGGGTTAATGACTAATATAAATTCTACAACATATGTTACAAGAAATGAAAAGATAGCCTTTCATGTTTTTGATCAAATGTTTCAGAAATTATTCAGGAATGAAGAAGTTATCTTGAAACAAGAGTCTCAATTTATTTAGAATAATTCCAAGGAAAATCCGAGGAAGAGAATCTCGATATACAACTTTATGAGTACATGTTCAAAAATCAGACATTTCTCTCTTCTCAAATAGTACACTGCCTGAACTCGTCCAGTATGACCTAACAATCCATTTTAGCTGCCATATTATGACTTTCGCACTGTCTATGGTTACGGAATTTTCCGTAACTCTAACCCCTTTTCTAGATCGTTCAGGGCTAACGTTACGGAAAATTCCGTAACTATAAACAGTGCTTTCAACATTTCTTTCATTTTATCATTATTCTAATTTTATCTGTTTTTGTAATTGTGGCCTTTCCTTGCAACAGAATCTTGTATCCTTAGTGGCAATAAATATACAAACAAAAAAATAAATACTTTCACAATTTCTTAAATTGACATATGCTGTGGATGATTTTTTTTACATGTTGTTTACAAGCACTGCTCTATAATCCCCTAAGATTGGGATCTTTCCTATAGGAGATCCCTCGATTTCTTGCCCGTTCAATGCGACAATCAAGACACAGTCAATGTATATTTTTACACGTTTTTGCTTCATACGAGCATCTCTTGTATATATTCCACGAAGATTTGTATTATCATGGTCAAACATTGCCACGACATTACCAGTGGATGTTGTTAAAACAATTCGCTCTTCAGTCGGCATGCGCCCAAGGGCATTATTTTCTACTCTCAACAAAATTTGTTTTTCAGTAGGAAATGTGTATCTGGAAATTCCAAATACGTAGTCTGGATTCCTGTTAGGAACAAGTCGAATAAAAACAAGTTCTTCCGGGGCAAATCCAACTATAAGCCAAGAACGGTGCCTTTCAGAAGACCTGAACCTATCACGAAGAGAAGGCTCGTCAGGAGGAAGATACCTGTCTGTAGAAAGATTTCTGTCAGGAGAATTAGAAGTGCCGGAACGAGAAACACCAGGAATAGGGTCACCATTAGGTAATCAGTCAAACTGTCAACTCAATTCTGCAACAAGAAACAGTGTATTCATAATAAACTTAATGTACACAAACATATGTTCGTCTTGGCTTTGAATAATTCTCAAATGGAAATTTTGATATTACTGGCAGGGCGCGAGGCGACGACTACGGAACTAACGCTTATGCCTTTTGTATCAAAGGAAGTAGAAGATAGTCCACGCATGAAAAGTGAAAATATAGCCTTAGGAACCTTAAAGAGGGA
Source organism: Andricus quercusramuli (assembly GCA_932178445.1). Taxonomy (NCBI): domain Eukaryota; kingdom Metazoa; phylum Arthropoda; class Insecta; order Hymenoptera; family Cynipidae; genus Andricus; species Andricus quercusramuli. The sequence continues at coordinate 131,565 of CAKNXH010000437.1, forward strand.
CTGCGTGATCGAGGAGTTAGGGCAGTATTGTTTTCAAATCGGCCGAGGGGATACAGGTGTAGATAGATTTCGCCTTTTCGAGTGTCTTTTATCTACTCAAATATTGAGTTATGTGTGTGGAAAGGTTCTGATGAGTTCCACTCATCACTATTATTAGTGAATTAAATGGTTTTGCTCCTTGTGGGTTTTTTTTTCCACAAATTGAGTTTTCCGGTCAGGTTGCACTGAAGCACATTCGTGCGGAAGTGCAGGCAAATGCGGGAGCTCATAAAGATGAAGTTATTTTAATAAATATTTGTCTTGTGTTTCCGGCTTGTATTATTTTACAATCCTTTCTCTCACCTAGCTCCAGTTGTGTTCGATCGGGAGGGATTATGACGAGCCTGAAGTACTACAAAAAAATGAAGAGACAAGAGCTGTTTACCCCGAAAAGATCTAACAATTTTCTTCATTTATTGTGTGTAACCGAGTGACATCAATTAAATCACCGGTCTAATAAACGACGCAAATATCGTATTCAATTTTGCTATGGCAAATACCTGACACATCAAGCATGAATAAGTTTTCAATTTCCGCACATTTATTAACTTCTTTTCCACCTTATAAACAATTCTTATCTCTGTAGTACTTACATGTTTAGCAACGTAACTAAAGTACAACTTTCAACCAAGTGATTAAATTTGCTGCCAAAAGAGTTCTTAATTTTGCATAAAAATGTGTGTTATTCAACAACAACAAAAAGAGTTTGCAACAAAATATATAAGTTTTTAACCCAATAATTAATTTTCAAACTAAAAAGAGGAATTTCCAACGAAGAAGATAAATTTTCTACCAAAGAATAATTTCAACAAATTGCTTGAACATGAATTTTTAATCAATAGAAACAGATGACATTTTGATATTCATTTTGTACTGCACATACTTTTGAACTCCACATCTTACACAAGCTAATTGTTATTTATCACATGAAAAAACTTTAATAATCTTTTTAACTCCAATTCCTAATGATCTCACTACAAGTTGTGGATTTTTATTTCGTATATTTTGAGTAGCTGCAGAAGCTCGGCTTCGCTGACCGAAAGCTCGCAGTAATAAAAAATTATCAACATTCGCACGACTAGTAGATCAAAAACAGACATTTCGCCGACAACGATCAAAAAGAATAATTTACAGCCGAACAAAGATGAATCTTCAACCAGGCAAATCGGTGTTGAATCAAGAAGATCATTTGAGGCCCCGAATCAAAGCACCGGTTTTAATGTTCTGGCGCCTTCTGTGGGAAGTCCCATTACACCGGATGCCATACCCACTTCTGTCGGATTCACGTTTGACATGCAATATTGTTTATGATTCTTGTTCAGACTGATCTCCTGATTCCGAATCTGCGTGATACCCCCTCTGGCATTTATGGCGTTCTAGAGATATAAGCGAATAATTAAATTCTCATAATCAGTCAATTATTACATTGTCGTTCAATATTCAAAATTATTTTTTGTTGCATTTTTGTGGACGAAAAGGAGAGGAATAGAATTGCTCCTAAAGCTTATTCGATGAGATCAATAGTTGAAAAAAACGCTAATAGGCAAAATAATGGACAAAAATTAATCTTCGATTTGTGCTGTGTAATATTGTTTTATTTGAAAAAAGTTTTGGTAGAATCGAAAATATGAGTTGAAGTGAATAATTTTCATAATGGATGCTATCTCTCTAAAGTTAACAATTTTAAAGATAGAAGGGTTTTAATTTACGAACGAAAAACGACTTTCAATTAATAGTCCTGTATCTCGAAAGGAATTTGTTTTATTATGAAACGTTCAACATAAAAGCGTTCTTTGCTTACTCATAAATACATTTTTGTATAAAGTATATGAAAAATTATTTATTTTTATCTAATTAGGCATCATTGTTTAAACAGACTCTTTAACTTCACACAGCTTCCCAGGGAAAAGACATAAAGGAGTCGGAATGTGCAAATTGCTTCTTTTAAGCTCTCTGAGAACAGTGATATGATTCGAAATCGAAATCTATTGAATTCGCACCTGTAGAGGCGATGCAAGATGTAAAATAAAATCGTGTCTAACTTTGTTTCTATATATTTATTATTTATATATATATTTTTTTTGAGATCGCCCGACAGTAGGTACAATGGGCTCGCTGCTCCCTGCTGGGCTGGCGTGAGGACGTAGCGCGAACAGGCAGTATACTTTCCGCTCCGGACCTAAATAGGTGGACACTAATACGTGATATGCTGAGGGAAGCGGACGTTTCTTCCACTGTACGAACTACGGATCTGTCTCCTCTTCCACTGCTACCTCTGAAGCAATTTCCAGCCCTACTCTCCCCTAAGAGCAGCAAGATAATTCCAAGCTTTGCTCAGTTGTAAAAATTGCAAAATTATCAGTCTCATTATTTAAAGTTACAAGATCCTCACCAAATTTACTTTTCAAATCCAAATCGCTAATTATGCGTCGCGTTTACTTCAAATCTGTAGGAAGGCTTGTAACTAATTAATATCTAGGGTTATAAGCAGATAATTTGATGCTTTTTTTGACGGCCTTTCTGAGAGATTCTCAACGGCTTTTGGTTTCGCTCTACAGTCTACTTCCAGAATTGTATGGAAATTGAAAAGGTTGGGGGAGAGTAGGGCTGGACATTGCTTGTGAGGAAGTAGTAAGAGAGGAAATAGATCCGTTGTTAGTGCAGTGGAAGGGGCGTTCGCTCCTCTCATCAGGTGATGTATTATTGCCTACCTGTGCAGGTCAGAAGCGATAAATCAATCACCCGCGCAAACATGTGCACCGAAGGGTCAAAATGCAAAGGCGTAGGCCTCCTGGGAAGCATGAATTGCATTTATTATTATGTGGATATCTGCTTCTTCAATGTCTGATCGCTGAATGTCCTTCAAATTTTCATTTCTTGGGGAGCCGCAGGCTTCTGCTTGGTCAACAGCACTGCATATAACTTCCCTCGAAGGCCAAGTTGTGGAGCAATATTTCAAAATATACTCTCGAAGATACTATTGAGGACATTTTTCGTTATCTGAATCCGCCCAAAATAAGTCTACTTCACACGAAACTTTGACGTCATCATCAATTCTCTCCACCAGAATTCGACTTCTCTTGCTTCTCCGTTTTCTTTTCATTTCTTTCGGAGACGTTAGGAAATAACACTAAAAATCGAATTCCATTCTTTGCACTGGCAAATTCTTTGGAAAGAAGAGAAACTGCCGGAATCGTTCTGCAAAGTCTCTAAATCTTGTAAAATCACTGGAAAGCGCGGAATTTTCTAAATTTAACTTTCTGCAGAGCAACATGGCATCCACTATTATAGAAGCATTCTGATAATCCATACGCGGAATTTTGTAACCTTCTGGAGAAAGAACTCTTTCTAGAGCGGTAACGAGTTCACTCTTTTTCGATTTCTTTGGAATAATTCATTGTCAAATAATTAATTTTCGGTTAACTCGTAAGTAAATAACTCTTCTATGGGAAAGGAACATTCTCGAGCTAAATCCAAAAACCTGTGGAACATTTTATTTGCTTTTTCAGTATTTTTTCCTTTTAATGCATAAGGATTTGTTGCTACTGATATGAGTAATGAAAACCTCATGCGTTCACTTAGTTCAGAAATAGATTTTCCTTTTTCTATAAACCTTTCTTTTCGGAAACTATCGTATTGAATTTGTCTTTCAATTCTTGCTGTACCTTGAACGGAAGAATCATGATGTACTTGCAATTCATAATTGAATTCTTTAACAAGAGATAGGTTAGGTTAGGTTTAATACGGGCGGGAAATCCATTAGAGAACTCCCCTGGCGCTCAAGCTATAAAGCCTATTGTGCCACACCCTTACTTCTTCACTCTCAGCAGTTGACCCCAGACCTCTTGACGAAGCCAAGTATGTCGACCACCGATCGCGTTTCGATTTCCTCTGTTTCCATAAAATGGACACCGAGGGTCTGTTGCCTGAGCCTAGCTAATGCCGGGCACTGGCATAATACATGCAGGGATGTTTCGTCATCCCTGCCGCACCCTAGTGCACTCTGTCATGGGGCTGTACCCCATTTTGTGCATATGATAGTTCAAGTGATTGTGCCCTGTCAGGGTCCGTACCACTGTCCTTATGTCTTTCTTGGGTAAACTCAGGATTTCCCTGGCTCTGTCCATCCTATAGGTATACCCCAGGATGGATTTCGCCTGACGACAACCCTTGGTTTGTTCCCAGTATTCCCTGTGTTTTGTTCGGATCCAGTTTTTAATAGCCATCCCGACACTGCATGACGCTATTCCCAGTACCGGTTCCGGTCCTGCGAATTCGCCTGCTGCGCCGCACTTTGCCAACTGGTCCGTTATGGATGTTATGTCTGGTTTCCTGATTGCAGTTAGTGTCGCTTGGCTGTCCGAACAGATCGTGATCTGTCTGCCAGCAGCGTTTTCCTCTATTAGTACTTCAGCACAGCGAAGGACGGCCAGGACCTCCGCTTGAAAGACAGTGGCATTTCGCCCAAGTGTGATCCCTATCTCTTTCCCTCTCTTACTGTCATAAATTCCCGCTCCTGACCCTCCCTCTGCCCTGGAGCCATCCGTATACCATATTTCCCCCTGGAGGAGCGGGTTACCGTTTTCTTTCCACAGATCCCTACTTGGGATACAGACGCGGAAGGCTCTGGCAAAGTTGAAGCGTTTTGTTATTTTATCTTGCCTCATCTGTAGAATCGGCAGTGTACTGATATCACTTGGGAGTCTAGTGTGTTTAGTTCCCGGAGTCCATCTATTTGCTCTTGTCAGGCGGCCCATCGCATGAGCCGCTCTGGCGGTTATCGCAACATGTAGGGGTTCTTCACAGAGCATGAATCCTATCACCGCTGTAGGAGCAGTTCTCATTGCTCCAGTCAAACCCCTAAATGCTAGCGTTTGTAATCTTCGCAGCCTGTCCTGCATTGTTTTATATTCCGCTCGTGGCCACCAGACCACGGCCGCATGTAGGAGCCTGGATTTTAAGACAGCAGAGTAGAGCCATGCAAGCATTTTAGGCCCTAACCCCCACGTCAACCCAAAGGCTCTCCTGCACATCCAAAAAGTCATGAGAAATGTCCTGCATTGGGTCTCCAGGTGCTTCGCCCAGCTCAGCTTGCTATCCAGGATTACTCCTAGATATTTAACCGAGTCTGAAAACGTCAGCTTCCCACCACAAAATACAGGAGCGTCAGCTTTCGGAACTTTATAATTCCTCGTGAAAATGACCAGGTTGGTCTTTTCCGGATTGACCGAGAGCCCTGTACTATCGCACCAGAGCTCTACGATGCGCATATCCTTGGGTATAGTACCCTTCTTCATTTAGCCTTCGAAGGAGGCCGTCCACTACAATGCACCACAGGAGGGGCGACAGGACACTCCCCTGTGGGCTCCCCCGCGGAGCTATCCCCCTTACTAGGCCTTCACCCCATCTGGTTTCGAGTCTTCTTCGGCGTAGCATACTTCCTATCCAGCATACTAGCTGAACTGGCACGCCACATCTCCGAGCCTCTCGACAGATGACTTCTGGAGGAGTATTGCTGAAGGCACCCTCTATATCCAAGAAAGCGCCCACAGCGTACCCCTTTTGTTCCAACTGCTGCTCCAATTTTGCTACAACAGCATGAAGCGCAGTTTCTACCGAGCAGCCTGCCTGGAAAGCATGCTGCCCTCTATGCAACGGGGAGGCCAAAAGCACCTCATCCCTAATGTATCTCTCGACCAGCCTCTCTAGCGTCTTCAGAATGAAGGACGTTAGGCTGATTGGTCGGAAATCTTTGGTAGCAGTGTAACCCTCCCTCTCAGGTTCGGGTATGAAGGCCACTCTGCCATCCTTCCATGCCGATGGCACGTGTTTAAGGGCTATACTTGCCCTAAATAATTTCGCCAGAGGAGGGAAGACCAAATCCAAGCCTTTTTGTAAAAGCGCTGGATAAATGTCATCCGCCCCTGGTGATTTAAAGGGGCAAAAGGACCCTATGGCCCATTCCACCTTTTTGTAATCAGCGACCTTAGCGGCGAAACTCCAGTCGGCCCTCTCCAACCCCTGGCCCCGGTCTGCCTCCTCTAGGTCGGTTCCGATTCGCTGAAAACCCGGGAAGTGAACTTCCATCAGGTGATTCAGCGTTGTTTCTTCGTCCTCGGCAAACTCACCATTATCGAGCCTTATGAGCCCGAGGCGAGCTTCCGGATTTTTCGCTAGGATCTTGTGGAGCTTCGCTGTTTCCGGAATGCTTTTCGATTCCTCGCAGAAGCCTCTCCAATCTTCCTGCTTATATTTCCTTATATTTTTATTGTATTCGCACTGGGCCCTCTTATAGATGTCCCAGTCCGAAGGCAATTTACATCTATTCGCCCTATTGCACAACATTCTTGCCTTTCTACGGAGTCTCTCCAGGTGGGTGTTCCACCATTCTGCTCCCTTCCTAGACTTGATAGTGCTTGTGGGGCAATTGTTCTCATATGATGTTGTCAGAGCCCTTCGCAGAAAATCCGCGGCGTGCTCCAACTCATCAATGGTACCATAGCTTGTGGGGAATTCCGCAAGCCTCCCTTCGAGTTCCTCTTTATATGAGTCCCAAAGTGTATTTCTGGGGTTTCTGATATTAGAAACCACCGGTTTTCCTAGGGTTAATCGGAACACTATGTGTTTGTGATCCGAAAGAGACTCCTCATCGGAGACTCTCCAATCAACTACCCTGCTCCTCAGTGCACCTGAACATAGAGTCAAATCGAGAACCTCACTCCTGTTTTTGGTCTGGAATGTGGGAGTATCACCCCGATTCAGAATCTCCAGCTCTGTGCCTGCTATATATTCAATTAAATCTCTCCCTCTGTCATTGATGTTTGTGCTTCCCCACACCGTGTGGTGAGAGTTAGCATCACAGCCCAACAGAAGAGGAATCTTATTCTCCTGACAATACCGAATTAGAGCCTCCACCTCTCTGGGAGGCGGAGGTCCCCCGGCATCACCAGGGAAATAAGCCGAGGCAATAAATACCTCTAGCCTTTCTCCGCTACTGCCCCTGAGTCTCACCTTAATAACGGTGAGATCTCTGGAGCAGAATTTAGGCACCAAGATCGCATCCATACCCTTGATGGCTATGCATGCCCTTGGCGTTTTTTCGTGTGGCCCCTTGTATATGGAGCCACATCCTGACAAGCCACAAATCCTTTCCCTGTATAACCAGGGTTCTTGGATTAGGGCGAGCCCTGTCTGCACCACAGACATGCGTCTGGCTAGAACCGCCGAGGCGCCTTTGCTGTGGTGCAAATTAATCTGCGTAATGGAGATTCCCGTCTCAGCCATTAAGAGGCTATTTCGGGGCATCTCCGGACGCTTCTGGGACCCCTGCGGATCCGGGAATCAGTACGGTCGCTCTGCGGTACCTTTGCAGACACTCCGTCCCCTTGACTTCCAAGTTCAGACCTACTTTTAGCCTGAACGTTGGGGTTTTCTCGACAATCCAGTCTCGCGACCAGATGTCAGCGGCTTCTACAACGATGGCTCCCGACCTAAGGAAGATGTCGTTGAATCTGGGGGCGCATCCCTCGCGAGGTAACGCGTCAATCCCTTTTGAGATTTCATCCCTCAAACTGTCCAAGTCCTCAAGAGTCAGACAATCATCAGGATAACCCGACGCAACGACAACCCTCACCAGGGCATTGTTGGCCATCTGTGCGCATGTAAGACCCTGTGTTACCAGGGCCTTTTGCCGTTTCAACTCCCTGTTCGGGGGAGTTTCTCCGGAGCCCTTCTTCCTCTTGCCTATAAAATAAGCCTGAGGAGTTGCTCCGGGTAAATTTCTCGCAGCCACTGCCCCCTGTGAGGAGCCTTGGCTGCTGTTTGCGAGCCGTGCATTACGGTCTCTCTTCTTTTGTGCACCACTACGGTTCCTCTCCTTTACGGAGAGTTCCGTTAGTTGCACTCCTACGGCTTCGACATTTTTGTCTCCACCATCATCACTGTTTCGCACCGCCTCTGGTGGGTTGTCCCTTACGGAGCCTCCCACTTTTGGCGGTGGTTTGGGAGAGGGACCCGAAGCGAATCCCTCATTGTTTGTGTTTTGCAATTTATTTTTGTTGTGTAACATTTTTTTGTCCCACGAGAAGCTAGGGAAATAAGAAACACCCCCCACAGAGCCCCGCTTGCGCAGGGCGTATTTGTTGTATCTTCCCATGTTGCTAAGGAAGCTTGTGGGTGGGGGAAGATAAGCAGTGAGACTCTGGTGGAAGGGGAGGGGGAGTGAAATTGGTAGCTGGGCACACAGTGTGTGAAATGCTGTCGGCGGTATACGGTTAGAGGACCGAAGATTGGCAATTCCCTTTGACTGGGCGGAGGAAATGAGGAAGGAGAGTGGAAGTGCCAGGAGGCCTAAGTGGGACGGTGGGACTCACCTTCGCGCTGCCCAGAAAGATCCCGGGATTGCCACCGGAAGGTCCTGCACTGTCACGGCGGGTGATGTTAGCCGGCGGAAAGACGTGTCGAGGTTCACCGTAAAAGGCCTGAATCAGTAGCGATAACGGTTCGTTCGTAGCCTGGGCGGCCTGCTGAGCCGCTTCTTCTTCAGCGCCTCGCCGAGCCCCGGCCCGTTATTTCGGTCCCTTCTTGGCTCGACGCTTCCAACGATTACGGTTCCGCGAATAATCGCGAATCCGTTTTCCGCGCCCTGTCATAAAAGTGTTTATTCCGCGTTAACTTGGCTGGCCGTAAATTTAGAAGGCACGAAAGAATTTATGCGGCCGCATGACACAATGGCCCAACCAGATGAGTTAGCTACAAATAATTAAACAACGATAAGTCACACGAACGCGTGATACGAGGGCCTAACCTCGAGTGGTTAGCGGCAAATACGGAAACTAGAAGAATTTATACGCGATACGCGATACGATGATAACGAATTTCATGAACACGATACTAAGAGATTTTCCTGTTGTTGTGGAACATGAGCGGGAGACGGAAAAGAATTCCGAAATTTATGATGACCTTGAAGTAAACACGATACCATCGAAGAAAAGATCGAAGCGAAGAGACGATGGAAGAAATCTTGGGAGAAACTCGGAATGAGTAAGAAAAGTTGAGAACTGTTTAATTGCAAGAGGTCGATTGATTTTTCTCTACTTGAGATGTAAAGATAGACCGGATGCTGCTGGCTTCTCGAATTTCGTACAAGAACTGACTAAACTAGAGTCTCCCGGCTCGTCGCAGCCTCGGCCAATTAGCCGAGAACCGACAACAGAGTCGCAGCCAAGCAGTGGGGACAGCCGCCCAGGCCCACTACCCGAGCCTTCGCGCGCCGTCGGCCATGTTATGCCGATAGAGTCTTATTTCTAATGAATTTTAATTGAAAATTAAAAATACTTATGATTAACTGAAATTAATCAAATTTGAAACTAGCGCTAAAAATTACTTTATCTCTGAACCTACGCATACGGGATTAAACTAGGTTAACTGGAACAGCTCTTCGGGTTGTTAAATTTAATAACCAGTTTTATAATAATAATTCAATTGTTGAAACACACTTACAGCTAAGCCGAAGAGTTATTTTGATTGATATTCTTGCAAAGAAACATATTCTATCCTTATAATTTATTTTAAAAGTGATTTAAGTTCTTGGATAATCTAAGTGCTAAATCTAAGAGTTCTGTCGATATAAGAGTGTTTATAAACTAATAGATACTCATATATCGACCTTGAATAATATTAAGTAGTCAGGCATGGGGGGGGGGGTTAAATAATGGCTATTTTAATTATCTGAATTGATTTGCATTAAATTCTTGCTCTTGCAGTGAGCGCGATCTCATATTTAAAAGGTCCTTGTCCTAGCCCATCCCTAGCCTTGTCACGCTAGCCTTGTCACGCCGGTAGAGATCCATTGCGCCGGAGTCAGTGCGTTCGAGCGAGAGGTTGATAGGAAGGACAGAGATGGAGGATAATCTAGAAGAAAGGAGATTAGCGCATAGGAGTGAGAAAGAGGACTCGGCGTAAGTGACTTGGCGCAGGATCCCGGCCGGTTAACGGAGCGTGGCATGAAAAGCGAACGTGGCCAAACGCGTGTCGAGAAAATTTCCGGCCATTACCGGCGGCCTTGAGAGGGACAGGGGAGAGTTGGGACAAAAGGCATGACTCACAGATGGTGAGCTAACTTGTCGTTTCGAAACACCGTAAACTCGAAATTTAGTCTTGCAGGCCTTTTACTTAAATTTTCTTTCGGAAATTCAAGTGAAGGGCCGCACAAATGAGTGTCGATGTTACGGGGTTCTTAGCTATGGCCTGTGGCCTATAACATATTCTTTATTCTGCGTGCTCCCTATGATAGCCGCAGAGCTTTTCAAGGGTTTGTTTATGCCTCGTTCGAGTTCTCGATCAGCAATTGACGATGTGAACGGAATATTCCAGGTTTTGAAAGAGAAAGAGCCTTCCATGTACTTTGTATACACTTCTGGTGCAATTTTTTCTAAATTTGATATGTCCTCTACGTAAACACCACTCCATCTAGCGTAATTCACGCGGTATATTACGTGAAATATTGGTTGGAATTTCATGACTCATTTCACATGCACAGGCCAATTTCCTTCGCGATCAGCAAGCATCAAATCTCGAAGACACTTAATTATATCTAGAGCATTACTCCACTACTTAAATAATTCCAATTCTTCCAATCTGTGAGTAATAAATGCTTTGAAATCAACGTAAAAGGTTTTGCAACTTTTTTTAAACGGTTGCAAAGCAGCCTCACCTACAATGAAATGTTCCAAGATTTACATTAAGTTATACAACAAATTTCATCAAAAAAAAATCGTCAGGACCAAAGTGATTTGCAAAATATTTCAAAAGATTTCACGGGATTTGAAAGAGTTTAAAAGGTTATAGACCATTTTAGAAGATTCCAGTATTTTCCAACATATTAAAGGATTTTATGGAATTTTAAAAAAAGGTGTGGAAAACTTCATGGTGTGTACTTGGATAAACTCTTAAGGAATTTGTACAAATTTCATGAAATTTTATAATATCTCAGGAGCGTCTATACGTTTTCAAAGTAAAGGATTTAAGACAAATTAAAGGTATACAGATTGGGATTGTAGGGAAATTCCCTTTTTCAATTTTCATGCGTATCGCTCGGAAATTTCTTCAAATCCATAAAGAAATATAATTTTTTTATTTTTGAAAGAAAATTATGTCTAAAGGTTCCGCAAGCCACATGAAGCTTAACACGTATTTCTCAATGTTAGATGAATCGAGATTAACAATCGTCTCTTGGAGTAGAGTTAGAAAGTAGCGATTTTTTCGGAATATTCCTACTTTCCCTGGAAAGTAGAAAAATTCAAAAATATAATGAATTAGGTTTGAGGTTTAGGTAGAATTTAGGTTTTTTCTGAAATTTTCAACTTTTTGTCTACGTTGTACTCAGAGCCTGATAGTAATTAATGCAATTTGCAATAAATAATTCTTCAAATTCCTATTCTTTATACCCATCTAATCCTAATGATTTCTAACGTTAAAACAATCACACGACTTTAGGGAAGTTCGTGCACGTCATAAGATACTGAGAAATTTCATAAAACTTCAACAACTTTCATAGAATTATAGAATTTAGAACTTTATCCCAACCTCGTAGGATGTATAGAAACAAAGTTAGATGCGAATTATATTTAAGATCTTTTCATTACCTCAGCAGGTGCAAATATTAATAGATTTTGATTTAAAGTCATATCACTGTTTTCAGAGAGCTTCAAAGAAGCACTATGCAAATTTTAACTCATTTGTGTCTTTTCCCTGTGAAGCTGTGTGAAGTTAAAGAGACTGTTCAAACAATGATGCCCAATTATATAAAAATAATTAATTCTTTATCCATTTTATACGAAAATATATTCACTATTGATCACAGAACGCTTTTGTGTTGAACCTTCCATGATAAAACAAATTCCTTCCGAGATACAGAACTGTTAATTAAAATTCGTTTTTTGTTCGTGAATTAAAACCCGCCTATCTTTAAAATTAGTAACTTCAGAAAGATAGAGTACATTATGAAAATTGTTCATTTTAACTGATATTTTCGATTCTACCAAAACTTTTTTCAAATAAAGCATCATTACTCGGAGAGAGAACTTTTATTCCTCTTCTTTTTGTCTACGAAAGAGCTAAAGAAAATTTTCAAAAATATTGAACGGTAATATAATAATTGATTATGACAATTTAATTAATCGCTTATATATCGAGAACGCCATAAATATCAGAGGGTTATCACGCAGATTCGGAATCAGGAGATCAGTCTGAACAAGAATCAAGAACAATATTGCATGTCAAACGCGAATCTGACAGAAGTGGGTATTACGTCCTTCTACGGTAGAAAGAAAACGGGTTGTTGAAAATTCCTATTTGGATTCAGAGGGTGAATGTGATGCTCTCGATTATGAGGAAATCAACGAGCGCTATTTTGTTAAAATAATGATCGGAGACACAGAATTAAAAGATCTCGTTGATTCGGGATCCGGTTAATCGATCTTACGCAATCAAGGAATTGAGGCAGTCAACAAAATAGGCGCAGAAATTGTACCCTCTAAAATAAAAGCAATAATGTTTCCTAATGGAATAACGGAGACCGTGTTAGGGCGGGTAGTCGTCCCGGTGAAACTCGATACAATCGTAAAGCAGGTTGTTTTTAGACAAGACATCAATTGCAAATACCAATGTGTGCTAGGCATGGACGCTATTAAAATTTTCAAATTGATAGTGGACGGTAGCACTGATACTCTACAAATGGTTTACGACCACGCCACACCACACACAGCTACGATTGACCTGCTCTCAACCCCCTCTCATTACGAGGATTGCGCAGCTATCAAAGAGTTAACCGAGGAAAAGACTGAAATAATTAAAAATTTCATCAAGGAAAATGCCCATAACCCTTTGAAATTAGGCAAAACTAATCTAGCCGAACACAAAATTCATGTGGGCGATCATACACCCATAAAACAAAAAGGGTATCGCCGGTCCCCCGCGGTATTGTCCAAGCTCCATAAAATCCTTGACAATTTGTTAGAAGAAGGATTGGTGGAACCTTCGGATAGCCCTTGGGCCTCACCACCAGTGATGGTTAGGAAGCCCAATGGATCCTATAGACTCTGGGTTGATTAAAGGGCCGTTAATAAGTGTTTCAAAAAGGACGCTTATCCGTTACCACCGACGTCAAATATCTTAGATCGGCTAATGGAAGCAAATTATATCTTAACTCTAGATCTTAAAATGGCTTCCCATCAGATACCCTTGGAGAAAAAGAGTAAAGAGATTACCGCTTTCTCTGTATCATGCCCTAGCCATTTTCATTACACTCGAATGCCCTTTGGCTTAACTAATTCACCTGCGACCTTCCAGCGCATGATAGATCGTATAATAGGATCCGAATTGGAGCCACATGCCTTTGCTCACCTTGACGATATAATAATCGTCAGTAAGACATTCGAGGACCATATAAAATGGCTTGCACTTGTTTTGGAAAGAGTAGCGGCGGCAGCGGGCCTTTCCATAAATCCGGAAAAATGTCTGTTTTTTCGGAATGAAATCCGTTATTTAGGATATCTGGTGAATAACGAGGGAGTCAAGATTGATCCTAAGAAATTGGCACCTGTCGTTGACTACCCGGCACCGAAGAATATTAGACAAATCCGTAGGTTCTTAGGCTCCGCGTCTTGGTATCGTAGATTCATACCGAACTTAGCTACGATTTCCGAACCGCTTACCCGCTGGCTTCGCAAAAATTGCCCTTGGTTTTGGCATGACGAAGAAGAAGCGGCCTTTGAGGCAATTAAAAATGCGCTCGTTTCCGCACGAGTGGTATATTGTCCAAACTTCTCTTATCCGTTTGTCTTACAGACTGATGCTAGCTCTACCGGCCTTGGAGCTGTCATTACTCAGACCTATGATGACGCAGAGCGAGTAATTGCATACGCTAGGCGAACGCTCTCCGATGCGGAACGTAACTACTCTGTCACGGAGAAAGAGTGCTTAGCGGTCGTTTGGGCCATCCGTAAGTGTAGAGAATATTTGGAAGGGTTTCATTTTATCGTGATAACCGACCATAGCAGTCTCAAATGGCTGCAATCTCTTAAAGATCCTTCCGGAAGACTTGCCCGTTGGTCATTGAGTCTGTGGGAATATAATTTCGAGGTACAATACCGTAAAGGTGCTCAAAACGTAGTACCCGATTTCCTCTTCAGATTGACTCAAGATAAGCATGAAGTGGAACAATCTGCAGCCATTTTTGTCACTGAAGACACTTGGTACCTTAAACGAGTAGCTCGAGATCTAATTGATCCTATCTTCTTTGATCTAAATGCTTAGAAGCTTGTTTTACCCAAGGAAAAACAAGAAACTGCTCTCACTGAAGCCCATAATAGTCATCAGTACGGTCATATGGGGGTCGAAAAGACTTATCACAGAATAGTTAAATTATAATACTGGCCAGGGTTTTATCGCGATGTGGTCAAATTCATCAGGGTCTGCGATACCTGTCAAAAGTGTACGGTGGAACAGGCCAAAACGCCTGGCGAAATGGGACACCGCGTGATTGAACAACCATGGTTCATGGTCAGAGCTGATATTATGGGGCCATATACCCCCTCCTCAACCCAACATGAATACATATTGGTTTGCCAGGATTTTTTCACTAAATGGATAGAAATCATCCCTATACGAAGCGCAACAGGTACCGCGATTGCTAAGGCTTTTCATGACGCTGTTATAAACCGTTGGGGAACACCCACATTTCTGTTCACGGACAATGGAACAGAATTCTGTAATAGGGTAGTAGATGAGTTATGCAAAAAGAATAATGTTCGTAGTAGTAAAATGCCAAAGTAGCATCCGCAATCTAACCCGGTCGAAAGGGTCAACACGGTTATTAAAACAATGATACGCTCTTATGTCAACACCAACCAACGCAAATGGGATGTTTATCTAAATGAATTTTGTTTCGCGTATAATACCGCGTATCATTCGTCCTAGAAAACTTCACCGGCCTTTTTTAATTTCGGTCGAGATCCTCTACCATCTGGATCACTTCATGATCAGGTACAGCCTGAGGAGCCGCAAACCTCACCGTCTGGAAAAGTCGGCGCCTGGACGGAGAGGATCAAAAAGCTCGATGCTTCACATGACATGATGAAGTTGCATTTAGATGCGGCACATGACCAACAAGCACATCATTATAATCTGCGAACTAGGCCGCGCTCTTACCAACTAGGCGATAAGGTATTACAACGCAATGTACTTTATCTTCAAAAGATAAAGGGGTTACTTCCTCGTTGGTCCCGGTGTATGGACCTGAAGTTTATACCATGTCCAAAGTACTATCGCGGACGGTCTACGAACTAAAAGATAGTCAGGGCAACGTGGCCCCATATACTTGTCATACCAAAGATCTTAAACCTTATTTATCTCAATTTTCTTAGGTTACTCCTTTTTTTTTATTTTTTAACGCTCATGTGGATAGTCTGGGAGCATAAGGTGGTGGGCATGTCTGTTCTCCGTCTCCTATTCTAATTACGTTGGGTATGGGTTTCTTTCGCTTTGGTGGACCCGTATGAATACTACTACGTCCCGGCAGACGGACCGGTGTACGAGGTCCAGCAGATCCCCTCCCCCCCCCCCGCGGGGGGGGGGGGGGGGAGGAATTCAGGGTAAGAGCCGCCGTTCTGAATCCTACATTCGCCTTTACGGAGGCTTATGGGATCCCGAGCGTAAGGGCCAACCCTGTCTCTACCTTCTGGGGCTCTTTTCCTGGGAACCGGGATATGACCAGACGGCCTTGGAGTATTCCGCGGAAACAACACAAGGGGAAGCTCCACAGGTTTGATCGCCCGAGGAACCAGAGTCTACGGGAGTCGTGGGTCCAAACCCACAACGAGTCGGGGCACCAGGAACACGCAGGCCACGCCCTCGTGGTGGCGTGAAGCACCGCGAGGCTAAGCGCCAAGCTCTCCATAGGCGATGGAATACCAAGCGTGAATAGGATGTTTTTTTTTGGAAAAGGCTCTAAATAAAGAACTTTAATCGCTTTTTGCAGCATTCATTCATTCATAGGATACCCTAGATTCATACCTTATATATGATGAATTAACAATTAAATTATTAATGCGATAAGAGATCGGGGACAATAAAGATGAGTACCAATTTCATTTCTTAATTTTCTTACTCACAACAATTTGTTGTTTCGTTTCTACTTTTGGTTTGCTGTTAAGCATTTCTCTGACCCACATGATGGCCATGACTCCGGACCACCTTTTGATTGGCCCAAGGCACCGGATTCGTGACGGATCTTACTTGAGGATTTCCCGGTCTGGTACGGGGGTGTTGTAATATGCTGAAAATTTAAATACCACTTGTTTTCCTCGACCGGTCAAGGCAGAATCCCTATGTTGGAGAAGGGTAAACCTTGATTGTACCGTGGGCCTAGAGAGATGCGTGACAAGCGGGCCACAATGCTTATGAATTTTTACTGGCACCGGAATTTTGTATGTCTGTCTAGATTTTTGGCTTCGCCGTAAGGATCCGAATATCCACTTCGCACGGTGACACCTCTTAGCTAGGGTCAACTAATATTCACGCTCTCTGGGAGACGTCACGTGAGGCATCGAATAATTTGGCGGGCTAACAAAAAGGAAATCCTAGGATCAACGACTAGCCAATGAAGGATTAAAGATTAACTTCATTCTAAATTTCTCTTTTATCGAAATCCTTTGCTATTTAAAATTATAATTTATATTTTTTATAAAGGGCCAAATATCCTTTGTCCGCGATCCCGCTGGAAAAATCTCCTTTAGTTTAAAATTACGTTCACCGTTGAAAGACGAAGGTTTGGAAGGTCTGATGCGCGGCCGATTGGTCAATCCCAATTCCTCCCGCGTGCGCGTGGCCATTGTACTGACCGGCGACTCGCTTCCGTGTGGAATCCTGGGACGGCATTCTGTCTTGATCGCTACGAGCGAACAGATTGGTTCTCACTTCGACCATACGGAAAAATGCCGTTCACTGAAAAATAGGGATTCCACACGTAAGTCAGGTTTCGATTTCGCTGCCTGTCGTGTCAAGTTTTTTTTTTGTATAATCACGTAAAGTAAAATGTCAGTGTAAAGAATCAATCTTTCGGTTCCGAGAGTCAGGCATCACTGGGTCCGCGTCCATTTTAAATTTCTGTTCGCGTATCAAAACACCTTCTTCGGCGTAAAGATAGAATCAGTAATTATTCAATTATGAAAAACTTTTAAATAGTTTTCCTCTCATTATGTGAGTTTGTTGTTTTAAAAAGTTTTTTAATAACTTGTCAAATAAATCATTTCAATTAGTAGCTACATTAGACATCCGCTTCTTTTATTTACATAAGCCTGGCTCCAGAACCCACTATCCTCTAGAAATAAAATTGCATGCCATTTCAGGAGGACTATTATTTAATATCAAAAATGGCGGAATTAACTGCCTGACGTGTGCTAGACACGTCTGATAATAAACCCTCTAGAGTTGCACCATTGAACTTCCGCTTGTGATAAAGTTCTAAATTTTTTACGTTTCAGCAGTCGGAGCAAACGGAGCGTTCAGTACAAAATGCACTTGAAAGAATAATGCGAATAATCAAAGATTAGGTTTTGTGTCACGCTCCTCAAGCGGTCCGATGGAAGAATTTCGGTAATCTTTAGAAAAAATGTTTGCAGATACAATTATGATGCTCATATAACTCTATGTTTCTAATAAATACCAAATAATGCCAAAAAATACAAATGTAATATTCTGTAGATTTTGACCATAATTATTCATAGCTTGAAGTTTTGAATTTGCCACACTTGCATGGTTCATTAACACAAAAAAATATTTTTGGATGGTACAGCTATTCTCTTATAAATTCAATAAACAGTTAATAATTGTACAATCAAAAACATAAAATGTTCCATTAAACCACGTGATGCTTTAGGTATTCAAAAATACTCATTTGCACGCTCTAAAATATTTTATAACCCAATAAAACAATATTTTTTTCATAGCCAGTTTGCAACGGCATTGTTCACGAAACGACGGCAAGATCCATAGTTTCGCACACGATTAAAACCCGAAAACATTTTTTATTTTAAATTTATCAGCCAGTGGCTTTATTTGAATATAAAAATGTTTCTTTATTTTTGCAAACTAATGCCATTAGACGCTGAATCATTTTTTTATATTTCCTGTGATGAAGCTTTTCTTTATCTGTTTCCAAGCAAGGGAGACAAGGGCATTTAAGGAAGATTTAGGGCTTGAAAACGATAAAACATTGAATTCTACTGTAATCATTAGTTATTTGTCAGACTTTACTAGCAGTATTATGTTTTACTCTTACATTTTCTTCAATTGACTTATGGTGCGGATGATTTTGTTTTACATCTCGTTTACATGTACTGCTCTATGATTCCTCAAGATTGGAATATTTCCTATAGAAGATTCCTGGATTTCATGTTTGTTCAATTTCACAACCGAACCACTTTCAATGTTTATTTTCGCACGTGTTAGCAGTATATTGGCATATCTTGTATATACACCACGGAGAATTGTATTGTTTCGGTCAAATATTGCCATGACGTCACCAGTGGATGTTGTTAAAACGATTCGCTCTCCGACTGGTATGGGCGCAGGGGAATTACCTTGTACTCTCAAAAAAATTGGTTTGTCGGCAGGAAAAGTGTATCTGCGAATTTCGAATACCCGGTGTGGATTCGTGTTGGGAATAAGTCGAATAAAACTGAGTTCTTGAAGGGCAAATCCAAGTATGTACCAAGAACGGTGCTGGAACGACGATTACAAGGGATAGGGTCGCCATTAGGTAGACAGTCGAACTGTATACTGAATTCTGCAACAAGAAACAGAGTATTGATTTTTACTTAAAGTACAAAATCGACTGTGAATAATTCTCAAATAGAAATTCAAACACGACTGAAAGCGCGCGAGGCGGCATCTGCAAAACTAGCGGTTACACCTTTTGTATAAAAGGAGCTGGAAGATAGTCTACGCGTCAAAAGTGAAAATATTTTAATAGTTTTTTTTTTAAGTGGACTCTCTTAGAATTCTTCTTTAAATGTCTATCATTTGCAAGTAAGACACTTTTTTGCATTCTCATCATAATTACAATGCATAAGTGTAATGCTAAAACTGACTATCATGAAATTCTTTGAATTTTCGCGTTTCGAAACCAATTGAATCAGAAAAAAGGCTGTACGGTGGCGTCTGTCTGCCGTTGTCATCATCGTCATCGTCGTCATTATTGTTACTGTGTGTTCACAGTATTACTTGAGGAAGACTATTCGAATTGAAGTTTCATTTTTCGCCCGTTTTAAGGGACCAAAAATAAAGTTCGAGTTCATGAATCCCTATTTTTCACCGAAGGTTCTGGCTTCCATCACACACTAAAATACCAAAAAATCAATATTTCCATTATGTAATCAAACTATACAAGCTACAAAAAAAATCAGTTCAAAATAATTGTTCAGTCAAGGAGGATCTCCGAATTCTCTAACAATATTTTTTTCGATAGGAGTCCTAGTTTTTGTTTCAATTCTATAAAATACCACTGAAAATAAAAAAGAAAACGTATTCTTCAGGATGTTCGGAATACTTCAGAGCGGAAGAATCAGCTATGATTTTTAATATCACAAAATTTGACGATCCTTTTAAGAAGCCCCATAGAATACACTGTAAGTGCTACTTAGGAGTATTTTGTAATAATAAGGTTAATGATCATATTAAAATATAATAATTTTCCGAAACAAAGCACGCATAAATAAGTTTTTGATTTCCAATGATTCATTAACTAATTTTCAATTGTATAAACAATGAAAACTTTGTAGTACTTATATCTTCAACAACGTAGCTTATTAAAGGAAAAGAGAGAAAAGAAAGTTCTTTAGAAACTTTTTAACACATTGACCATTCATAGCTTTCAATTCTAAATTTTTCTTGCACTTTTTATTCTATAAAGTAAATTGTTCTTCTTTTGAAATATGTGAATCGTAGCAGAATATCATCGTCGATTTCCAGACGACAAGAAACATATTTTTGGATGAAGTAATGTGTATTCGGCACTTATTGGCGATGCAAAATTTGAGAATATTTTAAACTAAACAAGAGGAATTTTTCTGAAAGAAGATTGATTTTCTACCAAAGAAGTATTTTAACAAAATGCAAGAACATGGATTGAAATAGATGAACTTTTAATATTTATCTTATAGCTTACGAACTTTTTAACTTCATATCCTGCCTAACATAATTGTTATTTAACACATAGAACCAATTAATAATGTTTTTAAAACCAATTAATAATTATCTCAATACAGGTCGCAGATTTTTAATTCATAGATTTTGTCTAGCTAATTAGTCTCGGCGTTGCTAATTTAAAGCTCGCAGTAATAAAAAATTATTACCAGTTTTACGAACGACTAGTAGATCAAAAACAGTAATTGCACAGAAAACCGTAACAAAGATGAATTTTCAACTAAAAAAAGATAAAATTTTAACAGGTTAGATGAGTATTCAACCAAAAAGAATAATTCAGGCCCCAGATCAAAGCATCGTTCATAACTATACGGCCCCTTGTGTGGGAAGTGCCCTTGACGTCGCCTGAATTCATGCGATGAGGGGTCTTTCCAAGATAATCGTCAGAAAGTTATAATATGTTCTTCGATCCAGTACCTCAATTTTCTAACAAAAAATGCCAATTTTCAACTAAATACATCCTAAAAACGGTAAAAGAGCTACGCTTGTTTCAGGCCGATTCATGTTCCGCGTGAAAATTACATAAAATCTGTGAGTGTAAAAAAATCGAAGGAAATCGACCTTTTCCGCAATTTTACTAATAAATGTTAGGAAAATTGAAACTTTCTAACTCACTTCCTTATAATATCAACCTTTATAACCAATTCCTATTCCCGCAAGTAGTATGTACATGATCATATCTTATGATAATTTACTTTAGTACCATATTTAGTCGTTTAAGTCACGTATTAAGAAGAATTTAACTTTTCCCTCCTGCCCTGCTGAACGATCCAAAACAGAAAGATTTATTTATCGCTGAATTCTCAGGAACAACGAATTTCGAACAGCAGTCCCCATTGCACGTTCCAAACATTACACCGTTCTCCAGGACTTCGAGAAACGAAATACATTCCTGACCAAATTCTCGACTCCAGCTTCATGGTCTTAGGAGTACGGGTTAATTCTAACCAACTTCGCTAAAATCTAGTGACAATTTTATTGAAATTCGACTGAATTAGGGGGTGAAAACAAAAAGTATCATTCTGAAAAATGAAGTCCACCCTCAATCACATACACACATGTTAAATATCCTTTTTTGCACAAACATACTTATTTGGCAGCAATATTGTGTGGAGTGTTTCAGAATTGGATAACACAGCCACACACAAAAAAATCGTTTTTCGGGCCTGGAGGTCAGACCATGTTGACTCATTCCGGATAACAATGCCGGAATAATATTGGCGAATGCGCAGTTCGATTCTTATATACTTTCCACATCAGCGAAATGTATGCGCATGCGCACTTTGCAGATAAGCAGCTTTCCGCATCGCGACAATTCGGGGGCAACGTAACAACAGCAGCGCTCAGTGTTTTAATGATTGAAGTTTTGTTTTCAGGGTTTCGTACCCCCCCCCCCCGGGGGGGGCGGCAAAAGAGCATAAATGCCAAAAATTTTTTTCAAAATTTTTTTTTTTAATTTTTTTTTCACAAAATTTTTTTTTTGCAAATTTTTTTTCACAAAATTTTTTTTCAACCATTTTTGAACGAAATTTTTTCCCAGAGCATTTTTTTCAAATTTTTTTCAAACATTTTTTTGAAAAATTTTTTTTCAACAAAATTTCTTTACTCCACTCTATGCAATATAAAATTACTATTTTTCATTACCACCTCCTAACAACTTTCTCGGAAGGTTGTTGCAAAAAATAGCGTGTGATACACGTGCGCACAGGCAATTGCTGACTCGTATGATTTCAGCATTCGCCTTCAGCTCTTCGCACTCGTCCTCGTTTTCGCACTCGCTTCGCTCGTGCGCTAACCTCCGACTCGTGCCTCGAGCCTCCGGCTCATGCTGACAAATTTACACTCGTTGGCAATCGCCTATTTTGCGCACTTGTATCACAATTAGCTATTGTCGCTGAATCCGAATCCGAGGTCCAAAAAACCCCAGCATGTTGGGGTTCTGACATAACCTTATAAAACCTCATAAAATTTCAGTTTCTCAATTCCCGGGGTGAGGCCATGTTTATTATATGTTTTTGGGGCCGCTGATTCTGAATCCGAGGTCTAAAAAACCAAGAACGTCAGATTCGGATTCAGCGACCCCAAAAACATATAACAAACATCGTCTGACCCCAGACTTGAAAAAAAAATTTATGAGGTCTCTCATGAGGTTATGTAAGAACCCTGACGTGATGGGGTTTTTCGGACCTCGGATTCGGATTTAGCAACACCAAAAACATATAATAAACATCGTCTGACCCCCGGACTTTGAGAAATAAAATTTTATGAGGTTTTATGAGTTTATGTCAGAACCCTGACGTGCTGGGGTTTTTTGGTCCTCGAATTCGCATTCAGCGACCTAAAAAACATTTAGTCAACATGGTCTGACCTCCAGGCCCGAAAAACGATTTTTTTTGTGTGGCTGTGTAATTTTTGCAGCAGAAAGATTCTTCTTGAGACAAATGAAATTCATTTTAACGTTAAATTTAAGAGAAAATTCTATTTGTGTGAAGAAGCATCCTTCTGTCATAAGAGGACATTTTTCTGAGTACCACTTAAACTTAGACCACTTTGTGCTTCAAAATTCTTGCACATTCCATATCAATAGGAGCACTTTCCAATCCCATTTTCATAGCATACACGCATTCTGGATTATCCCGGAATAAATTGAGATTAAATTCGTACTAATTTCCGATAAACGGAGATAAGCGTTGGAAGGAAATAGAAATTGGGATTGAATGAAGATTATGCCGAGCAGAATGTTGATTCATGGATAGCTCAAAAAGATGTAACTCAAATTATAGATATAACATACGATTATATTTACCAATACAATTGATTATAACCGCCAAGGATATGATGAGTGTATAAAAAATCTTCATTTTTTTTATTCAGGCGAAAAACGTATTAATGTTTTATTCCAGAATTTCATTACCACATTAACTAAACAATATTTGAGTGCCTCCTTGGATTGTATACGATCTTTATCTTGAAGATTAATTATGAGTGTCACGCATGTCCTTCTGAGATATCTGCATTTCATCAGAGTTAATTGCAAGGGGGAAAATTTAATCACACGCATGTTTATCAATTCGCGCCTGATGGCTATGCATTGACGAAAAATGACATTGTGGACTATTGTTATACTATATTGTATACTATATTTGGGCTGTGTTTGATGTCTTAGTTACTTTATTTCGGTTGGATTGATTCCCTTAGTTTCTTCGATTTGGGTGGTTTGGTTATTCTGCTTACGTTCATGCGGGTTAGATTGAATGTGTTGCTGACGTTCGTTTCGACTAGATGTGTTGGTTACGTTAATTTCAGTTCGCTTTGTTGATTGCGTTTATTTGATTTTGTTGTGTTGGTTGCGTGCATTTGGGTTGGTTAGCACATCCAAACCGATTGAAGCAAGCGTATTTACC
The DNA here is from genome assembly GCA_932178445.1 of Andricus quercusramuli. Classification (NCBI taxonomy): domain Eukaryota; kingdom Metazoa; phylum Arthropoda; class Insecta; order Hymenoptera; family Cynipidae; genus Andricus; species Andricus quercusramuli. The sequence goes on from CAKNXH010000437.1 coordinate 155,273, forward strand.
ACAGCCACACAGATAACAATTGTGCAACGCATGTAACCCGCACGTCATGCCGAGTACCATCTTGCGCGAATTGAAAACATTTTTCCAATAAAATTCACGTATTTCTTAATGGAGAATCTAAATATACATTGAAAAATATAGGTACGCATTGAAAAATTTAGAACACCCCCCCCCCCCTCCCATCCCAGGAGATGAGGTGTGGGGTACATTTTTGCGAAGTCACTTCTCCCCTTCAAAAGTAAAAAGTTTTTGTGACGGATATTTTTTCGTTGGATGCATATTTCCTGAAATATTTTAATGTCCCACGATGAAAAATCACCCTGTATTTCACAGTCTTTATCTCATATATGGTTCATCTATACGTTAAAACTATGCTGACGACCGACTATTGTCAAATGTAATTGTATTCATATTTTAGAGTAGATAAACGTGTATCTCTTAGCCTGCTGGCCTTAAAAAAATGACTTGCTCACACTTTCATTTTTTCACAGAATTTTCTTACAACTAACCCTTGAAAACCAACATCCAACCATAACTTGTTTCTAACACGGTACGCTCTTATCGCATTGCCTTTCTCGCTTCGACTCACCTCGCCCGCATTCCTCTACGTTCTTGCATTGCTTCTCATTGTCAAACTCTGCTTCCGCGGCTAATACATGATCCTTATCTACTATTTACAATATCTACCTCTTGTCCCCCATTTCATAAATCAATACCTCCATGCTTATCCCACTCCTTTCTACCTCTCCACACTCCTCCAACCAGTGCTCTTCTCCTGCATCCCCCTCCCCACACAGTTCACAGATCCTCTTCTCCCTAGAGAGCCAGAACCTATTAAAACACTCCATGCACCCACATCTCATCCTCGCTATAATTCCTGAATTCCTTTCTCTCCTTTCTCGCACAAATGTTGCGCTCTCGCCCTTGGCCTGATCCACATATAGTTCGCGTCGAACCTTGACCCTCTCATACTCTCTTCCCCTGCCGTCTTGTCTCTCTCCATGCCGTTTTTCCTAACCAACTCATATACCTTGCTTCCTTCCTCGTCCATCCTTTTCACTTCATCAATCTGTAGTTGATCCGTTTTAAAATGCCTCTCCCTTCCAACCTTCATATTCCCACCCCCTCTCCTGTTCTCCGTCTTCCACTAACACTACCTAACCAGCTCACGTCCACCCTCTTCCAAAAATTTCTCCTCACATTTACTCCCCTATCCTCCATCCCCTTCCACAATCTCCCCCTATCCACCTAAGGATCGCTAGTTCTCTATCCACTACGTGCTGCAGAACGTAGATATTGTCAATAGTACTCCTACCCGCCCTAATACCCCCCTTCCGCAGCCTCTCCGCCACTACCGTCGCACATACTTTATACGCCGTATTAATTAGCGTGATTCCTCCATAATTTTCTTGTCTGTCCCTATCTCCTTTCTCATACAGTGGCACTATCAATCCGTCTCTCCACCCTCCTGGGAATCCTTTCCCCCACCATACTTTCCCCAACCTATTGTGTACTGAACAGCCACGATTCGTTCTCTACTGTGTACAGCCCTGCCTCTTTGAACCTTCTTAACTTCCTTATCTGTTTCTTCATCTCCTCGTCATTCAACTCCTCCATAACTACCTACCCGTTCCTTTCACTTCCACCACCTCTCTTCCTTGAATCTGAGCCCTGAAATGATTCTTTAAAAAAACCCTTTTCACTCATCCTTCCCTATTTTTTCGCTTATCCTCACTGCACGTTTCCTAAATCTATTTATTATCTTTCAGACGTCCCCCTCTGTCTTAAAATTTGCTAACTCCTCTTCCAAATCTTTCTCTTTTCGCAGTACCCCCTTTTCACTTCTTGTACTTCCTCTTCACCTTCCTTTTCATCCTACCACATTCCCTATCCCACCACGGTTTCATCATTCCTTTCTTTTTCTTTTTGAATACCTTCTTTTGCACGCACCCTTTGACTTTTTCTTTTAAATTCTCCCATATCTCTTCCACTGACTCACGTTCAAAGCTTACCTCTCCTAACTGCTCCTTATACTTTTCTATCGCCTTCCTCGTCCAGCTTACCCTCTCCCCTGTTGACACTTCGTCCCCACCTTGCCTTCCGCCGCTCTCACTCTTTATCCACAATCCTAATGGCGGATCATCTGATTCTACCCACCTTCTAATGTGAATCTCTCCGTCTTCTTCCACCTTTGCCTATTCATGGCTACATAGTTTATTACCGATAACCCCACCTCAGTTACATATGTGTATTATCCCTCTTCGTACCACCATACCCTCCTCTCTTTCTCCTAGCAATTCTCCATGAACTTCATCCTCTAATTCATCTCTAATCGCCGTTATAATTCCCCCACTATCCCTTCCATTCTTCTTCACTCTGACTGCCTCTTGATGTCTCCACCCATACCCCCTTGGCAGCTTTGGCTCTATTCTATCCCATTCCTTCCTTCAACCTTCTAATAACTTCCTTATCCTATATCCTATTCTCATTTCACATTACTGCCAACTTTTTTCCCATCTCTCCAACTCCACAACCGCGACTTCCTTCTACTTTCTTCTCTCCAACTTAACTTTCTCTACCATGCCTTCAACCCAACCTACGATCTGTAGCAGCGATTTCCCGCTCTCTCTTTCCTTCCCTCTCCTTAGCTTCAACCCTCTAATCACAATATAATTTCTCCTTTTTGCCTTCTCCTTTTTCTCCTTTCTCAACTTTATTGCCCTTATTCTTTCCCAAGTTGCCCTCTCCTCCTGCTTTATTTTAACTTCTTTTCCTTTCCTTACGCTCCCTAATTCTTCTACTCCCCCTCTCAGCTCTTCCACCTCCTTTTCTTATTTTGCATCTCTGATTCTCCATGCCTTCCACCTGCTCATTAGTCCCCCTCACGTCCTGACTCAGCCCCTAGTCTCGCCTAACAACATCCCGAGAGCCTCCTTCTCCGACTTTACCTTCATTTTTTTGGGAGAGGGGTGGGGTAGACCAACGTATTCTCTCGCTTATTTTGAACGGACTCTCTCACTCCCCGTCAGTTTCACTACCAGCACTGCCAGTACTCTCGCTGCCCACCTCCCGCTCTGCCTTTGGTAACTGGGACCTCTATATGGAGTACTCTCCGCAACCGACATTAGGGATGTTCGATTCTTCCAGAAAAATCGATTTTTGAATCGATTCTGAATCGAATCATGAAAATCGATTCACTTAAAAATCGATAACAAAAGAATCGATCTAAAAAATCGTGAAAAATAATTAAATTTATAAGAAATTAAATTATAAATAAAATTTTACTTCGAATAGGGAATAAGTTTCAATATGTTTTTACCATTTGTTTAAATAAACTGATGAATAAAATATTTGTGCTATAAATGTTAAAAATTGAATACATACCAATTTGCTAATCCTATATTCATTAAAATCTTCAGTCGATACAGGAGTGCACGTGTCGGCAAAGTATTCTTATGGCATTCCACTGTACTGCATTCAGGCAGTGCCAACATCACCAGCGAACAAAGAGGAGCTGTTTCATTGGTCTTTCTGTTAGTGACAAATATGTCCGCTAGCAGAAAGGCCAAATAAAGGCTTCATCGTTCCCGCCTTCACCTTTCATTTAAGTAATTGAACCTGAGTCTGGGATGTGAAACCTCCTTTATAGTTTAGACTGTGTAAACTGTAAACAAGATATGGTTTGACTTGGTGTCACGGTTTAAAAAAATGTGATGGGTGAAAACAAAGAGATAAATAAATTTCAAGAGGTAAAAAAATCGGTTCGCCGATTCATAGGGTAAAGAATCGATCCACCAAAAAATCGAATAGTGAAGAATCGATTCAAAAATCGATTTTTTAAATTTAAAAAATCGATTTTTGCCAGAATCGAATCGGAATCGAACACCCCTAACCGACATATGTCTCCGAAGAATACTGCCGTCTATCGCCGCCAAATTTTCCCTTTATTTCCATTTTTTTCACCCCACACAACCTCACTCCCTCCTAGGCTTCCACCCTCACACGCCACACATAACTTCCACAAAAATTCCGTAAAATCCTCTCAGCAACTGTCACTGAACACGGTCGCCAACTTCCGTCGCCAACTTCCAGGTCCGTATTTATAATTCTATACCTCATAGAGAAAGAATGAATGATTTTTCATTTGAAAACTGTCGATGATAATAAAGATGAATTATTTTGTCCAGTATCAAGGTTCATGGAGATCATGAATACCATGATTTGTTCTATTTGCGACATCTGTTAAGATTGGAAAACAGTATGTTCAGTCAGATATACAGTAAAATTTCTCAAAATGATGCGCTACTCCAGCAATATCCTTTATTCCCAGCTTTTTAAGCGCATTTTCGTTCAAAAAGAACTTACTCCAGGTTCATCATTAAGTCGACTTCTCAAGGTAGGACAACTGTAATTGATCAAAAACAGATTTGCCAGTTATATAATCCAAGAGAAAATGAAGATCTTTCAGAGATCCTAGCCAAATGTCCAAATACATCGCGCGTTAAAAATCAATACTTGCACAATATTGGTATGATAAGCGAGAACAATCTTCATTTATTATTATCAAATATGAAACCTGAGATTGCTCGATATACAGCTTCATGGGTACATGTTCAAAAATCAGAGCTTTCTCTCTATTCGAATAGTAAACTGCCCAAACTCTTCCAGTATGGCCTAAGAACCCATTTTAATTTTGTCTATTTTTGTAATAGTGGCCTTCCCTTGCCACAGAATCTTGTATTTTTAGAGGCAATGAATATAAAAACACAAAAACGAATACTTTTACATTTTCTTTGATTTACATATGGTGGGGATGATCTTTGTTTACATGTTGTTTACATGCACTACTCGTTAATACTTCAAGATTGGGATCTTCCCTATAGGAGATTCCTCAATTTTTTCCCCCATTCAATTCGACAACCAAGCCACTGACAATGTATATTTCCATACATTTTTGCTTCATACGTGTATCTCTTGTATATATTCCAAGAAGAGTTGTATTATTTCATTCGAACATTGCCAGGACATTACCACTGGATTTTGTTAAAACAATTTGCTATTCGGTCGGCATGGCCGCAAGGGCATTACCTCCTACTATCAAAAAAATTAGTTTTGTCGGCAGGAAAAGTGTATCTGCGAACTTCGAATACCCTGTGTGGATTCCTGTTGGGCTTCGATAGATGATCAATCTCGGGGGTTGCCTGAAAATAGACTTAAGCATAAAGCGCCAGCAGCGAAACGTAAACAGGAAGGGCCACCTGAACCGTTTCCATGATATTGCCCAATCTACTTGACTGCGGAGTAATGCAGTGCGTCCCTTCATATGTGTAGGCGGAGTCGCAACCGTCTCTCACCCTGCCCCCTGAGAAACTGTGTGGACCAGCAATTCTAGGAATGCTAGAACCGCCTGCAGTCGCGCGAGCATTTCTCGAAGCTCTGGTGTATCACCATGTTTTTAGGGAACATTGTACTATATCGTAAAGTACAAACCTTTGTTTATAATATAGATCACATGATTCTTCCCGAATCAAGGCCTTCTTTCTATTCTTGCATAAACTGTGAATTATGTTATTCGAAAACTGTTTACTGCACAATTTTTTCTTCAATATTATAAACGACTAACTTACTCACTGTTATGTGCGTGAGTGCTGGCACTTCTTACTTCATAGTTAAGGAATTGCGCAACTTGGCTAAGCTGGCATGGCCTTCCTCTATCCGCCTCTTGGACCCCTCGTCAACGAATTCCAGTGGCGGGAATTCTAGAAAGGCGGTATATCAAAGGCCCTTACATCAAGGCGTCTACATTGTGTGAAGTTTATGATTGGTGTACATGTAAACATTGAGAGAGACTAAAAGGACTCACATTCTTCACTACGCGATTGAGAAGTGACCAGCGTCTGGAAGGGCATCCTAACTTGTTACATTCAGGCACGCGTATACTGACCTTACGAGTAAAAATATTTTAATTTGTATTGGACTTTATTCGGCTTGAATTCGACTTCAAGAAGGCTAGATGTCACTCGCGCACAGGGGTGAGACTTAGAAGTCGTAGATAAAAGTCTTACGTATATGGTTCAAATTATTGATAAAGGGTACTTGCCAGGTCAATTTGAACTTGTTTTCGTTCGTTAATTTTATTTTCCATTACATCCGCCCTCTATATACTATGGAATCCGCCAGCAGGCCCTGCTCATTGCAAGGAACAGGTAGATAGGTTTGGGCACAACAATTGACATCAGCTAAGAATTAAAATTTCACAGCCGATAAAACTTGTAATTTTGTAAAAAATGTTTCAAAAATTCAAAATTCGGAATGTGTTAGTCTAAGCAACTACAGGGGTATAAAATTTTCCATAAAAAATGTTGAACTGTGATTTTCTACAAGTATCTCGTGAACCATTAGAGATAGAAAAAAATATATAACATTTTTAGATGAACAAAAGGATACTGGACGAGACGGAATTAATTTAGGGAAGGGCTTCCACTAAATGTAAATAATGGTGTGTGGACTGAATTAGAGAAGGTCAGGTTAGGCCTATAATTATTGTTATGATGATATGAATTTGTAAAGAATTTTGACGACTTGCACACCCGTAATAGAAAGAATATATAATAAATATATGTGTCAGCAATCATAACCAAATCTCAATATCTAAACTTCAATAATATGTAACCTGTCGCATGTAGATGCATTTTGCGAGGGATGGTTTATTCCACCCAGCGAATGGCAGATACACAGTTGCGTATACACATGTATATACGTATCCGTATACGTATATACGTGGGTACACGTATATGGTTTATTTTTACCAAATGCCAAAAATATATCTGGGCGCCAGCCAGGCCCCCTACAGCGCAGACGAAATTCACTAATAAATTTGTGGCCCGGCAAAATGACATTTATAATAAAAAAAATACGCAAAAATTATCGTAAACCTGAAACTTAAAATCAAGAAAAGCTAAGGGAAAGGGAGCAAGGAATCTCGGGGGTGGTTCTTCTAAGTTACAACGGCCAAATTCTACAATGAGAAGATGCTAATCCGGTATTTATTAAGTCACAAAGAGGAAAGAAAAGGGGCTACAATTGAACCATTATTGTGGCCACGTGGCCAAAGGCGAGGGAGACCGTACAAGCCATTTCCTTTTCTCCCTAATCGGAACGAACAAACGGTGTTTTCTAACCGGGAATAGTCTAACGGGATTACACAAGAAAAAATCGTCACGGTTGCGGACCGATCCTACCCAATTACACGCACAAAAAAAATTAAACCGAGGAGCACACTTAGCTGGGTCAAGCCAGGCAATGGATCGGGTCGGAGCAAAGTCCATGTCCACCATTGCGTCGCTTGCCGGGACAAAAAAAAGGAAACTTTACCTTCGACATTCCTCTCGCGTTGGGTTCAAGAGTAGACATTCCCAGTAAGACTTATTATGCCCAAAATGGCAACTTCTTGGCAACAAATCCAATAATATACATAAATTCCAATCCAATGCCTCCAGGAATGCTTCCAAAAAATTAAACGTAATGAACAAAGACGTGGCACGTGTCGCCGTAAAGGGACCAAGAACGTAAGTGACGGATTTCATGCGACGCACCAAGACCGTGAACTCGAAGGGTGCTCGCATGAAGGCGTATTCACAAATCTCGAGTCAGCGCAACTATCGGTGGGAATACAAACTAAAATTTTATCGTCGACAAAAGGATGCCCATTCTCCGTAACAATATTTTCGAAATGTTAACATAAATCTACTAGGCATAATTGAGACCACGATTTTTCTATGCTAAATCCTAAAACGCAAATTGGAAATCGAAGTGTTACCGAGTTTCAACTACAGCGCGCCTCGCATGCGGACTACGAACTAAATGGTCACTAGCTAACATTATGAACTATTTGCTGCAAGTGAATAGTAACAATGTACAATTTCTCATATACAACTCTTATTCTAAACATAGATGTAA
>CAKNXH010000438.1:0-134637 GCA_932178445.1 Andricus quercusramuli
TTAATTTTAGATTTAAATATTCTAACTTGTTTTCTTTCAATTTAAGTAGGTTTTAAATTCAATAATTTTAGATTATATATTCTGGATTGTTTGGTATTAATTCTAAACGTACAAAATTGTCTGTTTTTTTAAATGCTTCAAAATCGTAGAAGATCAAATTTAAAAACTTAATAGTTCCACAATTTTTAGCGTACAGGATTTGTAATTGAACAATTTTGAATATAATGCCTTAAGAATAAACTCAAAACAATAAAAAATTAAAACAATAATTTATCAAATTCAAGCCTGAAAGATGAGAAGGTTTTAGAACTAAGCGTCGGAAATTGAATTATTTTTCATTTGAAAGAGTTACAAAATATTCAAGATTTCAAAATCAATTTACAAAGAAAGCAATTTCGAGTTAAAAAGCTTATAATTGTGCAATTTTCACCTGAAGATGAAAAAAATGAATCACTTGAAATTCAAAAATATTTTAGTGAACGATTTGAAAACTGATTCATTATTCTAAATGTAGTCTTAAAAGTTGAACTATTTAAAATTAGGAAGCTGAAAATTGCGTTTTCTTAAAATGAAAATAAATAAAAATAGAACTATCTGATATTAATACGTCATTTTGGATTGTCATATCTAAGGCTGAGTATATCCAATTTTTTCTTTCGTAAATTTCATTTTGCAGTTAGAATTGAAATTTTTCAATTTTCAAAAGTTTAATCAACAATTTGGAAATTGCTTATTTTAAGGCGATTCATGTTCACTCAAAATAATTGAAATTTCATAGAGTTTGAGTATACAAAAAATTTCATTATCACGGTTCCTAATAATTAAACATTTTCTTAGTTTTAAATAAAGCTCGGATTCATTTAATTTTCAACGTTCCTTAGTAGAATTTTTTCATTTTCAACGTTGCCCATTTAAATTTACTTAATTTTGAACGTTTTCTAGAATGATTTAATTTTCAAGGTTTACAATTGAAAAAATGTTCAACTATTATTATCAAGATTATAATTCGAAGATATTGAATTTTGGACATTTTTAAATTGTCATATTTTCGAAATTTTGATCTGAAATCATTCAATTTTGAGATTTTTTAGTTCAAAATAAAAATTCTCAATTTGGAACGCTTCGAATTAGAAAATATACACTTTAAACTCCTTTCTAGAGTAGACTTCCAACCTTTGTCCTTTTCGGACGTCTTTCTTCGCTCTGAGTGTTATAATAATGTATAATAGTGTATAATAATAGTGAAGTGACAGTGGGCATTCTGTGGGAGTGACTTGAGATGTTTACCCAAACAAAAGTTTCCTAAACTATGTACAAAAAAACCCACCGATACTACTTAAATTAACGTTCCTTCCACTCATCAAGTTATATGGAAGCCGCAGCTAGAGACCAGTTCTCAAAAAAAGATCAAGCTATACTAATCGACTCAATACCGGATATCATCATTGATGAATACAGCCATGCGATAGGAAAATTGGTAGACTCTAGAAAAATCAGATGTGCCTATGTATCACATTAAAGGAAAACACATTGGAACTCTTGAAAAACTCAATATCAGAGTAAACTCACCGCTAACCTATATGAGAGCATGGATGTCAGAGCGGGGATGCTCCCACATTCTTAGTTTCAGAAGACAAAACTGCATCCATCCGGAAGATGAATCAATTGTTCCAGAGTCTCTTTGAGGAGACCCAAGATCGGAAAAACCGGCTTACCCGAAACTTCTAACTGAAAAACGTAACGTCATGGACACCGTTTCCTCTGGAAGCAAACGCCAACACTCGGATACTGCCTCTTCCAAATCAATAGACAACATTAAAGACACTCTTGCAAACACTTCTGTAAACAACACTAATAACAAAGAAGGTTGGACTACAGTAGATGAGAAATTGAAAAGAAAACCAAAACTGCGCTATCGTAATCAGGGAAAACCACTGAATTGATATTAACATCAATTAAAGACATAATAACAAACTCCAAGGAAAAATATGTCCTAGACTACTTGCAGCACGGAAGCTTTTTCAAAAACGCTACAGGTGCACTAAACCCTGCCTTGATAGCAAAGGATTATTGTGAAGAACTGAACTCTCTTTTTTCGATGATGGAGGACCTGTATCCCTACCTGGAAGATCGTAGTGTTAAAAGCAAGCACATGAGAATTTATAACAAATTAAGAAAGGCAATTGCAGTTCAGGAAAACGTTACCTCTGAAGATGTGTTAGAAATAAGTGACCCTGGAACAAGTGAAACTGATAAACTTGACAATGAAAACTGTACCGCAATTTATGAAGCTGATTGCAGATATAGATAAAGCCGATTCTTATATCTCTTTCAATTACTATGGCCCTTAAAATCATCTAATGGAATTTAAATAGGTTTTATCCTCGCTTTGAAATGCTTTAGCTACTGCTTAATGACTGCAATCCATCTATAACCTGCATGCAGGAAACGAATTTTAAAGGAACCTGTGATAAATAAATGTATGCGAAACTATGAATGTTGCCACGTTTCGTGAACATTGTATGTATTTTCTACGATGCCTGTGATTGGCCAGAGCACCCCATGGTGGGGATTGGTGGAACTTGATTGGCCAATCAAGTCTTCTTCAAAATCCCGGGAGGACGGAAAGCCAAATCGGATTGGTATTATATCCATTGTCCCTATTGATGTTATTAGGGTGTTTTAAGATTTCGATTGCTTCTCTATGTTTTCTTGGAAAAATATTGTACGTTTTTGCGATGATGGTTGTTTTGTCAAATAAGATGCTATGTCCTGTTTCCATATTATACTCAGCTAGTGCTGATTGCGTGAAATGTTTTAGCCTGACTTTACTTTCATGTTCCTTCACACGCTGGCTCACAGCCCTCCCGGTTTGTCTAATATAGACTTTGCCACAAGAACAAGGGATTTTATACACTCCCGGATGACTGAAAGGTGCCTTTTTATCATTAGGGTTGTTTTCGCAGGTGGCTTAAATATAGTTTGGATGTTGTGCTTGTTGGGAATTCTTCCTATTTGTTCTGTACTACCCTGAATGTAGGGTAGGATGGTGGTCGGTTTTCTCTCTCTTTCTTTAGTAGGTTGTATTGACTTGTTTTTTTGATTGAATTTCTTATTTCTTCCTTAATTTGTCTGTTTGTGTAATCGCTTTGTATTAGGATTTGTTTAACATTTTGTAGTTCCTTTTGTAAGTTATCTTTATCTGTTATGGAGACAGCTCTGTATACAATGGAGTTGACGGGTGACATTGTCAGACTGACAATGTCACCCGTCAATGACTCAGTTAATGGTATCTGTTCTCCGTTCTTAATTTAAGCTTTGTTTTTATTTTTAACTTCTTTGAAATTTTGATAGTTTATTTTATTTATTATTTTTATGGAAGTTTTTAATTTTCATAATTGTTGATGTTGTTTTACCATCACAATATCAGAAATAAATTTTGACTGATGAGGGCTGACATAACAGCCGAAACGTTTCGACAAATTTGAAATTGGACGAATTTTTTATTGTTTTGACCTATCGTTTGGAGACTATAATTGACACATATACTACAAGGTCGTGACTTTATTATTAACAATTCATGTCCTAATGTTTTATCAGACCTTTTGTAAACTAGTACGTCCAAGAAAGGCAATTTTCCGTTTTGTTCAATTTCCATGGTGAACTTGATACTAGGTGTAACTGATTGATGAAATGGAAGAACTTGTGTAGTTCATCCAGTCCATGTCTCCAGATGACAAAAGTGTCGTCAACGTAACGGCACCAAAATTCCGGTTTAAGCTTGGATTTGTTAAAGATTTTCGTTTCTAGATTTCCCATGAAAATGTTGGCTATTACAGGTGAGATAGGAGATCCCATTGCTGCTCCTGAGGTTTGTTCGTAAAATTTTTTATTGAAAGAGAAGTAGGTATAAGAGAGACAGTGTTCTATCAAATATGTGAGATGAAAGGGGAAGTTTGCAAAGGATTGATTAATATCGATTGTATCAGAGATTGGCACTTTCGTAAAGAAAGATACTGCGTCGAAACTTACTAGGATGTCTTGGGCTTGAATGTAAATCTGTTGTATCTTTCTGATGAAGTCGAAAGAGTTTTGTACGTGTGTGATAGAATTCCCTGTGGAAGGATTTAGTTTTTTGGCGATAAAGCTTACTAGGTTGTGATTTGGTGAGTTTATTGTGCTGACGATCGGTCTGAGTGGAATGTTGTTTTTGTGGATTTTTGGGAGTCCGTAAAGTTTCGAAGAGATGGAATTAGTGGGTATTAATTTAGATATTGTTTCGCTGTCAATTTTTGAGTCTGTTAGGAGGGTTTTTGTTTTGCTGACTCAAAAGGGACAATGGATATAATACCAATCCGATTTGGCTTTCCGTCCTCCCGGGGTTTTAAAAGAAGACTTGATTGGCTAATCAAGTTGCAACAGTCCCCACCATGGGGCGCTCTGGCCAATCATAGGCATCGTAGAGAATACTTATATAAGAACAACATAACCTGAAACTTCAGTTTCAGGTTAGCCCTGAAGAATTGGACTGCAATGTTCACGAAACGTCGGCAACATTCATAGTTTCGCACGCGATTGAAGACCGAAAAAGCTTTAAAATTTTAATTTATCAAAATTTTAAATTTAAATTTATCATACTGAATCATCGTGAAAGCATTAAATCTACTATTTAAAGGAACCTCTTCTGTTAAGCTAAAAAATTACTCTCATGTCTTCAAAAACCGAACCATTGTAGATCATGTCAGTGGTGGAGTCACGACACGGCAATCTCTGACACCAAATTATGTGTATGCAACATTTATATTCCGAATTGGTTTGATCTATGCATTGGAGAGCTAAAAAAATGTAATACAACAATAACCTGAACCTTTTGTTATGCTTGTTGATTTTTATAGACATAATACCTTTTGGGGATCTAACCTTACTGACCAAAGAGGAAAAATGATAGATGAACTTTTAAGTGAAAGTGTTTCAAATATAATGCTTCTAAATAACACTGACACAACATACTTCAATATTGCCAACGGCCCCTTTAGTTCTATCGACGCTTCAATCTGCAGTGTTTCCTTTGGACACCGTTTAAAGTGGGAAGTACTAGAAAACCTCTATGATAGCGAACACTATCCCATTTTAATTGAATTAAAAAGTCCTTATCAGAACTTATATGAAAAAGAGCCTAGGTGGAAGATATGCTAAGCCGATTGGATAAGTTTTCAAAAGTTAATGGATCGAAAAATTGATGGGTCTGTCCAACTGTCTGAAAAAAACTGCAACCAAATAGATGACATAGTCCTTAATTTTACTAACTTGAATATTGAAGCAGGTGACTCTAGTATTTCCGAAAACTCAGGCAAATTTTAAAAACACTAAGTGCCTTGGCGGGATAAAGAAATTGATAAAGCTCTCATAGATAATTTATGATGATTTAATTTGAGAGGTTTTCAATTGAAAAAATGTTCAACTATTATATTCAATCTATAATCATAGTTATAATTTTTTTATGTAAAAAATTGAAATTCTAGAATTTTAGAAGTTAAGCGTTTGAAGCATTCAATTTTTTGTAGGAATGATAAAATTTTAGTTCCTTTGAATTTTAAATGATCTAATTTTCAAGATTCTAATTTGAAGATATTGAATTTATGACGTTTCAAAATTGTCCTATTTTTGAAATTTATGCTGAACGTATTTAAAAACCATAAGACCACCGAAAACAAAATCAATTTTAAAAAAACTCTGCTCATTGCTACGTAGAACAAACAAGCTGATCAGCAGAAAATCTTGGGCAAACTACTTCTCCTCCCTAAAGTACCAATCTCCTAGTGCTACAAAATAAGTAAAACTTAAGGAACTACTACTGCACTAACCCTGATTGTAAGATTCTAAAATTGTAGATTGCAACGCAAATAACTCCAGTGACTTAAATTACAATCAGAAGTTTCTAAGAATAAAAAATTGAAGTATTAATCAGGAAATCAACTTTGACTTTGAAATAAACAATTACTGAACTCAGATCTACACTTAGTCAATGTGAAAACACTAGTTCTGGACCAGATAAAATACCTAATGTGTTTCTAGAAAACCTTTCAAATAAGACCCAAGATTATCTCCTCAACATCTTCAACTGCATATGGAAGAATGGATTTTTTCCTGGAAAGTGGAGAGAAGCGATAATCGTGCCTATTCTGAAATCAGGGAAAGACTATGTGCAAATTAATGGAGAAGATAGTAAATAAAAGACTTAGGTGGTTCTTAGAAAAAGAAAAGTTTTCCAATGCAAACCAGAGTGGCTTCAGACAAAACCGTAGCACCCATGATCCACTAATCAACTTAGAGGCTGCAATTTGTGATGCCTATTTGCCTGCCTCTTTCACAGGTATATCCAAGTGAGAGTTAATGGTCAACTGTCCAAAATAGTTGAGTTTAAAAATGGAGTTCCTTAGGAATTCGTCCTCAGCGTTACATTACTTTTGGTGACCTTTAATGGCGTCACCGAAAATTTACATAAACGAGTAGAAAACAGCAAATTTTCAGATGTTATGAACCACTGCAAGAAGAAAGACCTTCTAACATCTGAAGAATCAATATAAAAATGTTTAAATTCCTTTCAGGATTAGTCCGGCATTACTGGCTTCAAATTTTCGACTACGAAGACAATGTGCATTACTCTCTCCAAAAAAAGTCCCAGTTCAGGAATCCAGTACTCTACCTAAATAGGAATTAGCTAGTAGTAACTGATAACATCAAAAACCTAGGTCTAATCTTCGACAGGAACCTCGCATGGTTACCCTTCATCAACCAACTCCAAGATGACTGTGAAGGTAGACTAAAAATGCTGAAAACTTCAGGTAAAAGAAACTGGGTAGCCGACCAAAAACTTCTTATAAAGACATTCAACGCTCTTGCAAGGTCAAAACTAGATTGCGGATCTATTGTCTACAACTCGACCAAAGCTCATCACTTAGATGAACTATCACCCACACCTAATGCAGGACTTAGATTGAAATCAGGAGCTTTCTGTTCCAGTCCCACTGGTAGCATCCCCTGCGAAGCCGGTGAGCCTCCCTCGTTTATTGGAAGAGAAAAACTAACGCTATCTCATGCTACTAAACTGGCTTCTACACCAAATAAACCGGCTGATTTCAGTACCTTTAAGGGAATTCACCAAAATGAATACGAGGAACGAGAAAAATATCCAAAACCATTTTACATTAGAGTCGAACAAGTTCTGAAGGAGGCAAATCTAATATTATCAATTATCGCACAAAGAAGACCTCATATATATCCACCGTGGGAAATTCCGCTACCGGAAACTATTTTGGCACTCCATGAATTACTTACAAAACAAAGCTGTGTAATACAAAGACATATTTGAAAATCCTATTAATAACTTTTCCGACTATATCCAAATTTGCACCGATGGATTTAAGTTAAAAACAGGAACAGAGTGTACAACAGTATTCCTGAAAGCAAGTCGAAATTCATACTTACTACCTCTTATACAATATTTAGAGGTGAAACGTATGTACTTCTAAAAGCTCTCGAATTTATACAAAATTCAAAGGACAAAAATTTTATAATTCTTTTGGACCCTCTGAGTTTCCACCGTAGATCTGACGAATTTCACCAAATTTGACTGCATAACACAAGCTATCCAAGAAATCTTGCAAAAATTTAATTTTATGTAAAAGAATATATGTAGTCCTATTTTGGATTCCTTCGCACATAGGAATTAAAGGCAATGAGGGGAGCTGATACCCTCGTTAAGTTAGCATGCACTCTTCCTGTTCCCAACAACCTCATTCCAGTTGAGTCTTACGATCCACGTAATCTCGTCAACTTTACCTTTAATATGATCTTCAACAACACTTGGAAATCATCATCAGCCACCAAACTCCATGAAATTAAAAGTTATTTCTTCGAAGAAAATAACATTCTGCTAGACAACTGAAAAGATCAAATAGCTTTAACTAGATTGAGAATTGGACATACCCAACTAACTCATTATAATTTAATTTCATAACGCGATCCTAAAAAGTGTGATAATTGTGATGTGATCCTCTCCATAAAAAATGTGTTGGTAGACTGCTCAAATTATCTAAACCAAAGAAGATTATATCGCCTACCGGTCAGTCTCAAAATAATGTTTACTGGTCCAAATTCATTTTAAAAAGTACTAGGCTTTGTTAATGAAATGAGAATTTTAAACCGAATGCAGTTTCGTCAATCCTATACTAATAAAAAAAAATTCAACTCCTCTTTAATAAAATGCATTATTTAAAAAATTTCTGTCTGAAATTTCTACAATTTATTGAAATTATACTAGTTGAATTCCTTTCTATTCAATTAGAAAAATGATCATTTTTCCAAATTTTACCGAATCCACAATTGTTTCATTTGGAACGCTTTCTATTCAAAATCGTTCAATATATTTTTCCTTGAATTTGAAAGCTTTCAATTCGAGATTATTATTTATTCTCTCAACAAAATTTTAAACTTTATATTTAAAAATTTTTGTAAAGCAATTACTAGATAATATTATATTTAAAAAAGTTGATAATAGCTAGATATTTGGTAATTATATTAATGATTTACACTAATTTTCAAATTATTAGCAATTTCGGAATATACCATAAGCGATAATCGGTCATTTATTGTTATCGATTCAAATGATACTTCTGATATTTCGGGGTAATTGAGTATCCTGGGTTGATAATTTGCATTAGTTATCGTTTTATGCACGTGTGACTTGAAACTTCTTGATTGGAAGTGATTTCGTATGACGGTTCAATAATATATTTTTCATTAAGTAGATTGAATTTTAACACATTCAAAGTTGACGAATTTATTGCTCTTGTTGTGAGAATTAAAATCTACAAATTACAATGTATCATATGTTAATGAATGAAACGTGAACTTACAAACGTTGTGAAGAGGTAGTGATATTTGTAGTCGTTCATCTGCAACTGCAAAATCTAAAAAATAAATTCTTATCAATTTAACATTTGATAAATTATTGTAATTGTAACGCTTAAATTTTGTTTTCATCTTTCGAAAATTAAAACAGTACTTTTTAACATTCTCGCTTACCATTCTCAAAAAATGGTGCATATTTCGAGATTTCGTATCCACAATAAGGTTCCTGATTTCTTTATTTTTTACTTCAGTTAGAATTTGTTTGTAAGACTCAGGATCGGCTTGTCGCATATAAATTTCTACATCTTGCAACTTTGGGGATCGTGCGAGTTCTCGAAGCTTAATTAAACCTGTAAATAAAACGAAAATTTGTACTATTTTCTGACTAATTGGAATATTTTTTCAGGACTCTGTAAAGAAAATTAAAAATCAATCAGGAAAATACATACATCTCACCAAAAACATCTACGATGCAAAAAATTCCGCTAAGTAAAAAGTTATCAGGATGATCAAGATAGTTTGTGAAATCAAAGTATATATATATATCTTTTAGAATTATTTGGCAACCTTTGAATTTTTTGCACCTTATATGTTTTTTGTGAGATTTCACTTATTTTTTACGAAGTGTCTTACCGTCCCGAAATTTGGGATGAGTAGTTAAATATTTTCCAAAGGTTTGGCCAGTCGTCCCAAAATTTCAGGATGACTAGTCCATCCCCTTTTCTAAGTCCTCTAATTTTTTGGGACGACTAGACGCAGCCTATTTTTTAATAAAAATTTCTATTTCATCAAAATGAAAAAATTGGTAAATTCTTCGATATACAGAAAATAGAAAGAGCAATAAATAAGCTTAAAAATTATATAATATTTCATGCTCTTGTGAAATGTTTTCTATTAACGATATTCAGAACAACATAATGATTGTTCCTTATAGAGATATTGCATATTCTAAAAGCCCAGGGGGGAGGGTAAAGCAGCATGTGACGTCACACATAAAAAATATAAAGGTGAATAACAGTTCTTTTTGAATGCTTGAAAAAATTAAAATAAGTGATTTTTTTACAAGTAAAGAATCTAGATACAGACTTTACACCCTTTTCCTATTACCCTCTTCGTTTACTTCTCTTTCGTTTTTCTTTGTATAAAATTAATTTTTTAAGTACAAATTCAACACTTTCATAATTGGTTGAAAATTGTATCAAACTGTTTTGTAGAAAATGCCCTTTATTTGTTTAAACACTCAACTGTTTTGCTGCAAATTTGGCCTTTTGGGTAGAATATTCCATTATTTTCGTAGAAAATTCAACTATTTTGATGAAAATTGATCATTTTAGATAAAACTTCAATTATTTTGTTCAAGAATGATCATTTTAGTTTGAAAATCCACTATTTTGTTGAGGATTGCTAATTTTAGTTGAAAATTCAACAATTCTGTTGGGGAGTTAATTATTTTGTTAAACATTCAACTATTTGTTTGCAAATTTAATTCTTTTAGAGAAGTGTCATCCCTTTTAAAAATTGAATTAAACTGTTTTGTAGAAAATTTCCTTTTTTTTGGCTTGAAAATTCAACAGTTTGTTGAAAATTCGTGTTTTTGGATTGAACACTTTAATTTTCGTAGAAAACTCAACTATGCCGTTAAAGATTTATAATTCTGGTTGAAAATTCAACTATTTTGTTAAAGATTGAAACTTTAGTTGAAAATATAACTATTTTGTTGAAGATTAATAATTTTAGTTGAAAATTCAACTATTTGTTTGAAAATTTAATTCTTTTAGAGAAATTTCGTCCCTTTTAAAAATTGAATTAAACTGTTTTGTAGAAAATTTCCTCTTTTTGGTTTGAAAATTCAACAGTTTGTTGAAAATTCGTCTTTTTGGATTGAAGACTTTAATTTTCGTAGAAAACTCAACTATGTCGTTAAAGATTGATAATTCTGGTTGAAAATTCAACTATTTTGTTAAAGATTGAAACTTTAGTTGAAAATATAAATATTTTGTTGAAGATTGATATTTTTAGTTGAAAATTCAACTATTTTGTTGAAAATGGACCTTCGTACACTGAAGATTCAACTATTTAGTTAAACATTTATCTCTGTAGATTAAAAATTTTACTTTTTTATTGAAAGGTCATCTTTTTTATTTAAAAATACAACTGATTTTTTTTAAACTCGTCTTTTTTGATTGAAAATTCATCATTTTGGGATTGAAAATTGATGCTTAAATATTATACTGTTTGGTTAAAAATGCAAATATTTTTGCTTGAATTTAATTCTCTTTTGTTTAAAAATGCAACCATTTGGTTGAAAATTGAAGTATTTTCAAAAAATTCGTCTTTTTTGTTTTAAAATTCAACTATTTAGTTGTAAATGCCACTGTTTTGTCTGCAATTAACTTGTTTGTTGAAAATTCAAATGATTGCCTAAAAAATAATTCTTCTTGGTTGAAAATGCATCTTTTTGTGTTTAAAAGTCAACTGTTTTCTACAAAATTCGACTTTTTAAGCTCAACTTCCTGAAGGGTCCGAAGTTTATACGAAGATCTGTGATGAAAAGAAATTTTTATGATTCAACTTTTTCATATAAGCTTTGACATTCGATTTGAAGAGTATATTTTTCTTGCGTGAGAGGTTGATTTCTCGAGTTTAGTCTTCAGTGGAAGAGGGTAAGAGAATATGTGAGAGGAATTCTAGTTTTATGAGCCTATCAGAAGAGGTTATGAGAACAAGTCCGGATCATCCTCGTCATTTTTCCTTCGCTGAGCGTCTTATCGTGTGACCGGTCGCTTAAATGGGCGGAAACCCGTGAATCGCGTCGACCCTATGAAATCAATACCTCTAGTGCCTAAGTAATCAAGGTATCATCTCAACTTGTGGGTCTTCATGAGGTTCATTTGGGCTCGTTCCCTCTTTACTTCAGAGATTTATCTGATCTTGATTTCAAAACGATCATATTTCAGTAAACAGTCTATTCATTCTGTGTAGGGGAGAATAGCCGCCTTAAAGATAAGATTCAATTTGATTATTAGGATTTTGTATAGTTGATTATATAACTTTAACATTTTTGACGCAATAAATTGTTCTAATTTCAGAAGTCACTTAACGTCAGTGGTTTGCGCACTTTAAAACACTGTTTCATAGTTCTAGAACTACATTTTCTATTGCATGTTATTAAAAAAGTTATTTTTCACAAAATCGTAGGGAAAATGTTCAGTAAAGCCAATTTATGTAATAATAATATAGAATAAAGAATTTAATAACTGACTTACGTTTCTGAAGTGACGAAAAATTAGAAGATGTGGCTTAGGGTGGTCCAAAAATGCATTGTAAATTTTTTTATCGAATTTTAATGCATATTGACCAAAAATTTGTTCGAATCCACAAAAGATAAATTCTTTTTTTAAAATGATATTCAGATGTTTCCCAAGTCTTATGCAGTTTGCACGTATTTCCCAGAAGAAAAAAGACGTTTTTGTAAGTTTCATTCAGAATTATCAGTTTTATAGGGTCCTAAAAACAAAGTTAGTAAAAAATTGGATTTTGCAAGCCTCTGCCGTTAATTATGATTTTTCGCGGGTTTTAAAACAAAAATTGTTCTTAATACATACAACACTGCATTGTTCTGATAATAAGATGTGTGCGTGGTTTGTTTGAACAATTTATTATTGTTTTTCGCAATTCTCTCTTAGAATAGTGTTCGAAAATCGTGGTTTTTCCGTTTTTGTCAACTTATTTCCAACTTTTCAGTTACCACGAGGCTGAATTTTCAACCGAAATGATCAATCTTTAACCAAAAACAATACTTGTTTAACCCAGTAATTAAGTTTCCAACCTACAAGTTGCATTTTCCAATGTAAAAGACAAAATTTTAACAAATAAAGATTTTTCAGTCGAGAGAGAAAAAAGTTTAATCCAAACTGTTAAGCCATTTAAGCCAAAAGACGAATTTTCTGTAAAAAGGTTGAATTTCCAACCCGCAATTATTCATTTTCAAGCAAAAAGTTAATTTTCAATCAAACAGTGCTTTAACAAAATAGAGGAAATTTTAACAACAACAAAAATTAGTTTTCTATCAAAAAATATCAATTTTCGACCAAAAATGGAAAATTTATATTTTTAATCAAAACATTTTACTTTAAGCACTAAAAAAGAAACGAATTTTCAACAAAATAGTTAAGTTTTCGATAAAAAAGAAGAATCATTAAACAAAAAAGTAAATTTATAACAAAGTGGTCAATCTTTTACATAAGTGGTAGAATTTTCAATAATTAGAGAAAATCAACTTGCAACCAAAAAAAGAATAGTTACATTACTATTTGAAAAAATTAATTTCCAACGAAAAATTAATTGAGTTTTCAATGAAGTAGTTAAACCTGCAACCATAGAGATGAATTTTTAACTAAAGTGATAAATCTTCAACTGGAATAGATACATTTTTAGTTCACAAAGAAGAATTATTATTCAAAAAGACGAATTTTCAACCAAAAATATGGATTCTTAACGAATAATGTAACAGTAGATATTTCAATAAAAGATATTTTATTTTGAATGAAAAATATTTCAATTAAACGAAAAAAGACGAATTTTGAAACGAATTTTCTACAAAAAGGTAATTTTTTTTCGCAAATTAGTTTGAATTTCAATCTAAGAAGAAGAATTTCTGATCAAAACCGTTGGATTTGCAACCAAGACCATTTAAAAGAATTGTTGAATTTTCAACCGCATAATCAAATTTTAAACTAAAAATATAATCGTCAGAAGGAAACAAATGAAAAAAGAAATAGAAATACAACACAAATAAATTACCAATAAGAATATTACATCAGGGTGACCACAAATTTCGTTTTCAGAATCCCATAACTTTTCATTGACTATCAATATTGAACGAAGAATCTTTTATAAACGAAATAAAAGAATTTCAAATTAAAATAAATTTTTCAAAATTACTATCCTGGAGAGTTATTTAAAGTGCGTCTTATACAAATTCTCTACCTTTCGCAAAATTTTCTTCAACACCCTGATTTATTCCTGTATTCCAGGTTTTCTCTGACCTACGGCCACCCTTGTTATTTGAATACCTTTTTAAAAAATTTGAGAAAACGATTCGTATTTTTAGAATAATTGAAAAAAAATATTCAGAAGTATAGTGAAGGGATTTTTTAAATATAAATTTCAGTACAAATCGAAAAAGTGTTATATGGGAGACCACCCTACAGTAGATAATGAGTGGTAGATAATGAGATAATCATTAATTGAAGGCACAAATATACATAGAATAATTATTTACAATTTCAATTTATTAAGTGGTAACATCACTTTAACGGCAGAAAAAAGGCCTAACTTTGACGATTTATTTTATTATTCATTAAAATCGTCTTTTTTTAAAATACCTTCACGGGAGGACAGTTTTCTCGTAAAGCTTGGTACAAAAAACCAAAAAATTTTATAATCTATATACTGTTGGCTATGGAAGTACGTAGGGTTTTGTCCAATCAAATTTTGTAGAAATAGTGTAATTTTGAAGAAATGATTCGATTTTCTGCCAAAAAATAAGTAGTAAATTTTTTATAAAACACAGTCTACACTGAATCAAAAAACGGCTACGTATTTCGATAGAGAATGTAATTGTGAAGTAATCGTAAAAATTTCAAATCGATCCATGCAACGGTGTTCAAGTAATACATCCTCTCAGTTTGAAAGAAGTGGTTTCGAAAAAAACGCGTTTAAAGTTTTGCGAACACCTAAATTCTTGAAATTTTTTCACATTTAATCTGCGATGCCTGCACCATATACTTGGTAATCAAAGTTTACGCTTGCCTCCTCCTCTTTCTTCCTGTACGATTTTAAGGACAATCAGGCCTTTTTTGCAGCATCGCTAAGTGATTGGAAAAAGCAAAACGAAAAATCAACGGATTCGTGTTCAGCGCGCGCTTCGAGGCGCTGTGGAAAAATCGATAATTGAACCTTTTGAAAGTTTTTTTTCACTATAGGACCAACTTCATATATTTTTTATGATCCTAAATTATTGTTCAAGCTAAGAAAAAAAAAATGATTTTTACAAAGTCCTATACTTGTGTTACCCCACGTCCCCCTACGTATTTCGTTCATTATCTTGCTGCCCTCAGTGGCAAGTTATTTAAGCAAAGTTGAGATTGAGATTAAAGTTATCTTCTAATTTGCATCTTAACTGATTCAATATTAAAAGAAATTTATGTTCTCTAATTGAAAAGGAGAATGTAATGAAAGTTTTCAGGATTGAGAACCAACGTCTTCTCGAGCAGGTTGCTTCAGTGATTTTACGAATTTGAATTTAAATAATTATAATTAGAATAAGATAGCTACTGTACTAAGATTTCTGATTCCGGATAAGAAAGAAGATACACAGAGAACTTTATACATGAGATCGATGAAAGTTAAATAATAAGTTATTAGCTAGGCATTGATATAGATATTGAAACTTGGTAGCCAATATACATTTCCGATTTCTTAAATTTCTTAAAAAAAGGAATAATGCCGCCGGCAAATATTTAAGAAATTTCGAAGTTGAAATGGCAGACCTTGAAATAATTTTATAATAAAAATTAGTACCGATATTAGCATTCTGGGTAAATAGTATCCGTTGAAATCAGTTCTAGAAGTTCCTTGACATTTCATTTATTCCCTGAAGTTCTCTGAGAATCCACTGAAATCTTTTGAATATCACTGATATCCTGGATAACGTTTTTAAATCCTTTGAGATTTTCTGAAACTCTACGAAATTCTTCAAATATCCTTAAAATTTTTTTTATTTTGTTACATTCCTTGAAATTTGTGTACAGTATACCATCAATGCCTTGAAATTTATAACTACCAATAAAGCTTGTAAAATCCCTAGTGATCCCACAAAAATGTAAAATTCCTTAATAAATGATTAAATATTTTATTCAAAACCCTTGAATTTGTAAAATTTTTTAAAACCTTCGAAATCTTTTTAATTTCTGAAGTCTTACGAAATCATCTGAAATTCCTCAGGAATTTTTTAATTGAAATTTTGTACGATCATTTAAAATGAAAAATTTGAACTCTCAAGGCTTAAGTTTTCCATTTTTAGTCATGAAAGCTAAACTGTAAATTAAAACACTCAAGTTTAAACTTTTAGATTTAAAGCTTAAACATTTTTAATTTATAAATTTTTGATTAAAATGCTGAATAATGTAGACGTGAACAGGAAGATATGAACACTTTTCAATTGAGCAATTTAAAATTAAATGCCATTAAACTGCAAATTTTTTAATCATGGGCTTGCAAGAAATTAAACACACTCTTTAAAAATTTTAATTTAGCCCTCTGAGATTTTAGCGTTATCAAATTGCTTTCAACAATAAGTTGTTCCAATTGCATGAAAATGCTTTATGATTGTTTGTCTAGTTATTAATTTTAAATTTTAAATTAAAATGAAATTTCAACAATTAATGGATTTCTGTTTTGAACAATTCAATTTCAAATTGTTTATTTTTGCATATTTGATTTATAATTCCCCGTTTGAAACGAGAAGTACGTTCTTGCTAAACATTGGATTTTTTAAAATGAACTACTTTCAAATTCAATGGGTTGAAAATGGAACATTTTAGAATCAAACAATATTTCGATGTGATTTCAAATTGAATTTTAATTATGATTCTATTAATTTAAAGTTATTTTAAAATTGAAAATACTTTATGAAGTTTTGATTGTGCGTTTACGTTTGTTCAATTATTAAGAGTTTCGCAAATCTGCAGTTCATTCTGTGACGTTATAATGTGTAATTCCTAATTATTAAGGTCTTAAAAACTTCATTTAAGATTCATTAAATTGAAAATTTCGGCCTAAAAATGACCTGCTAAAATGGAAAATAAATAATGTATAATATTTTAAAATAGCGCATGATAAACTTAATGATTTCATAATTAAAGAAGCTAGCAATTAAAATTTACATTGAAAAAAGTTGAAATCATAATCTGAGTTGAAAATTCAACTATTCAGTTAAAAATTCAACTATTCTGTTGAAAATTTGTCCGTTTTGCTTGAAATATTGATTATTTGGTTGGTCAATCTTTTAGAAATTGTATCAATATTGTAATTATTATATATAATAATCCACGATTCATTCATTCTCTCCCCAATAAAGCTCCTATGCTTCGCTCACTTTTCGCGTGATTTTTGTCTCTCAAATTTTTCTAAAAGTTCAATGTGCAACTTTATTAGTATACAGTCAGTTTGACATCTTATCAAATTGCCTTCAACATAAAATTGTTTCACCTCCATGAAAATGCTTTATGATCGACTTTTACGTTATAATTTTTAACTTAAAATTAGAATGAGTGAATTTTATGAAGCGTGTTGGAAAATAGAGAAATGATTCATTTTTAATAACGTAGTTTTGAACCCTAATTTAAGAATACATCAATTTTGAACGAAGTTTGGAATTGTTTTATTTCCAACGCTTGAAGTTTAAATTTAGTAATTCTTGAATCTTCTAATTCGACATCATGTAATTTTCGACTTTTTTAGAATCATGTAACTTTAAAGGTTTACAATTTCTCCAATTTGGAATGGAAATAATGTAACTGGTTTTTTGTACACGAGCCTTATTTTTTGTTCAGAAAAATCTATGTAATTTGCCTGAGAATAAGAATTAATCATAATTTTTGAGGTTGAATAATTTTAAGCCACTCTTATGGGTTCCCAAAAAAATGCCATAAGTGACAAATTTGAATGTCAC
Organism: Andricus quercusramuli; assembly: GCA_932178445.1. Classification (NCBI taxonomy): domain Eukaryota; kingdom Metazoa; phylum Arthropoda; class Insecta; order Hymenoptera; family Cynipidae; genus Andricus; species Andricus quercusramuli. Next base: position 17,651 of record CAKNXH010000438.1, read on the forward strand.
GTAATATTCCGGTTTATTCACGATTTGTCATTTGTTAACTAATTTTCAATTCTTTGAACTTTAATTTGTTTGAACATTTAAGAGTATTCTTAAAAAGAAAAGTAGAATATACAAATATTTCAATGTTTCGAAAAATAGCAAAAATAAAATATGTAAACAGAAAAAATGTTCAAACTATTCAAATTTGTTTGAGCATGTATGATTATTCATAATCAACAAATAAGTACTTGAAAATATTTGAATTTGTAGAAAATTTAGCGAGGTAAAATGTTTCTTCTCCTTTTTTTGGTGAAATATATACTTGAAAAAATACGTATTATTTGAATAATTGTGAAATTATTTGAGCAAATTACTTGATTGTTATCATTGATTAAATGACTCATAGTCTAGAAAATACGTTCATTTCGTGAGTTAACTAAAAAAAAACAAATATTTAAACAGATTAAAATTTGTCTAAACAATTAAATATTAGTTAAAAAATGACTGGGCAATTTTAAATTACCGATTAATGATTATTTATTCTTTGAAAACTTTTAGAAATCGTTAATAAGCCGCAATATTACGTACAATTTAAATTTGTCACTCATGGGGTTTTCTTTGGGGACCCATAAGAGCGGCTTTAAATAATGCAACCTCAAAATTTATGATTGATTCTTATTCTGTGACGAATTCTGAATAATATACTAAAACGCGGAATTATTTGTAACATATTATCGCGTTTAAATATAAGATTTACAAAAAACTGACTTTTTCCCATGTTAAATCAATGGGAAACTTCATGGTCTTTGCGGCAACCCTAAATATTAATCGATTTTGCTCAAATTTGGAGATTTTTTTTTTGGCATTCGAACAAAACTGGGGAGTGAGAGTAGAGAAATTCAAAAGTAAAAAATAAGGGTCGATTTGTGGATTGAAATAGGGTCGAAATGAGAATCATCTGTCAATAACTAAATCTGATAAAACAAATGCTAAACTGTCAAGTTTAGAAACCAAGTTGAACCACAAGGCTGAAGTCCGCGACGTCTGAGTGTGACGGTTCAACACTAATTTTTACGAATTTTTAATTTCATCTATCTTTTGTTTTTTGTAAGATTGAAGTTTGGAATAATTGAAACAATGCACCCTCTGAACAACATTAGTTCGCTAACTCGGATCATTTATCAATATGAAGTTAGCAAGCTAAACAAGACAGAAACTGGTTATAAAATAGACTAAGGTAACCGTCCATTTTATGGAACAATGTCCGTTTTTATGAGACACTACATTGAAAAATTTAAAATAAAAATAAATAAAGCGCGCGAAGCGACGAAAAAAAATGATTTAAGTATCTGTACTTCATATTCCGTTCAAATTGAGCAGCCATGCAACCCTTAGAAGCAAATGCACTCGGTTTGGTTTTTCGAATGTTCTGATAATTTACAGTACTTGAATTTAAAAGTACGATTATTTATTTAATAGCTTATGAGTTGCAAATGATGTTGGGATTTTTGTTTCACCAATTCCGTTGTGATATTTTTAATAATAATTGTGTTTCACAATACCTACATCGGCTGTTTCGAAGTCCGTATTTATGGAACGAAGGACCGCGTTTTTCTTAATCTACGGACCTGCTCGTTTCCATTGTTTCAACCAATTAAAGAGACAGCAATTTCGGAGGTTCTCTCATCCGTTTTTGATCTTGAAATTGTGAATTTGAACATTTATCTATAATTAAAATAAAATAAACATTGTTCTGAACCCATACGTTCATTACGGAACAGGTTATGGGGTAAGTTAACTTACAAAATTTGCACTAAATTTAAACTAACCTGTAAAATTTAGCATACACCTGATCAATCGGTGGAGAATACTACCTTATCTTACATTGAGGATACTGAGAAATTGGAATTGATAAGGAGTGAAAACTGCCCACAATTTACTTTGGGTGAAAAGAATCAAGCAGGTTCGTTCAAGCATTCTTAATAATATTATTTTTCAAATAATTTTCTTATATATTAACTTAAATACGTATTTCTTTCAGAAAGTGACCCAAGATCTAGTCTTACACCTAACGATGTTCAAAACTGTTGCAATTCGAGTGGTCAAGCTAATATAGTAATGGACAAGGAAAATAATAATGCGATAGCTAATAAAAGTATGTGAATTAAATGATAAGGTGACGCGTAGACAAATCATAGAAAACGTTAATATTACTGAAATACTTATACTATTGTCTGTTGTTAGGAGCTGGTATGAATCCCAACGAATGTTTCGCAAGGGCATTTATTATCCAATGGAATATTTACCCAAAAAGAAAAAGATAAAGGTGGAAGGTTCGGGTAAACCTAAACTACCCGCAGCAGGAACAGCTGATGAACGGTGGAACTACAATATGGACAAAGAAAAGAAAAAGAAAGAAAGAGAAGAAAAGCTTGCAGAGGAAAAGCAGATCTTATTATGGAAAATGAAAGAAATAACACAAAAGATCAAGCAAGACACCAAATAATATAAGCAGCTACCAGAAAGGCTCTTCATATTTTTATGTTTTTGAATTAATAACTATAATGTATTACCAAATTGTGATAATTTTTTCTAGACTTACATTATTTATTCATTGTTTATAAAAAGATCAGTAAAGCACAAAAAGTTGAAAATTTAATTATTTTTCGGTTTTATTTACCCGTTTCATAATACGGACATAGCATATGAGACACCTGGGACATGACCCTAAAACGGTGTCTCATAGTATGGACATGGTGATTCCTCCCATTTTTCCTTTCAATAATTTTATTTTAATATTGTTTGTATGAAATCACTTCGGCTAATACGTTGAAAAGGATCAAAATTTCGAATAATGCAAAGATTATTAATACTTGAGCTAATATTTATTTCAAAAAATCAAATATATCTAGTCTGTCATCAACATCTGTCTCATAACACGGCCGATTACCTTATTCATGAGATCATATTAGAACGCCCAAGAAAGGATCCCAGATAAAAATAAATGCCTAGTTTTTACTGTGAACTGTCCACTGCGCCGCGGAGCCAGGTAGTCACCAAGACTCGTTGTCATGGGAGTTGTTCTGAATTTAGGAGAGTAAATATCGATGAGATAGTGCAACTCCACAATAGTCGATGATGGTTCCGACAGAGTTCATTGTCGATTCGTAAGGCGTAAAGGACACGGAATCAAGCGGGCAGGACGAGCAATTTCGCGAGGCGCTTCCACATCGAAGGTCTTCGCTGAAGGAGCGGTAATATCGACGTATCTGTGTGTAGACGTAAAGCCAAACGACGCGAAGTCTCACAATGGCAGGATAACCCAAGCGGGGGTATCGTAAATTCAATTCATCCTTCGCCAATAGAAAGCGTGAATGAGGAATGCCACCTAGGATCAAGAGTGAATCCTTGCCGAGGCATACATTGCCGTATTTACTACATACATTCATATCTGCGTTCTGCACATCACGCAGAGGAACGAAACATTTCCATCTATGTTTCAACGATGCTGCTAGAGCTTCATTACCTGCATTTCTCGTAATTCAGAATCAAAGCCTTAGATATCCGTCCTCTGTGATCTGTTTTTAATCGTATCGTTCTATATTATAAAACGATCTCGCCGCCACCGCAGTTTCAAGAATTCACCCCTGCCCCTGAACCGCTAGAACCCTCCTTATAACCGCTGCCCCTTAACTCATGCAAGCCACCTTACGACTCCTGTCCCTTACCCCTGCAACTCTCCTTACAACCCCTCCCTGGCGAAAGTATCGGATAGGAATTCATTCCGAACCAATGCGAAATCATCCGAATCAATCCGGAATCTGTATCTGAACCAATCCGAGTTAATTCGAACCAATCCGAAATTTTTTTTAAATTTTGTTCGATCCAAATCAGTCAAAAATTAATCCGACTCAATCCGAACTTCCAATCCGAATGACTCCGAACCAAATTTTCAATCCGAATGAATTCGAACTCGGACTGACCAAGAATGACTTTCAGCCCGAATAAATCCGAGTTCGGATTGAATCGGATTCATTCGGACTGAAAATCGTCTTTAGTCAATCCGAGTTCGGATTCATTCGGATTGAAAATTTGGTTCAGATTCATTCGGATTGAAAATTTGGTTCAGATTCATTCGGATTGGAAGTTCGGATTGAACCGGATTGAGTCGGATTAATTTTTGACCGATTTGGATGCAACGAAATGTAAAAAAAATTCGAATTGGTTCGAATTAACTCGGATTGGTTCGGATACAGATTCCGGAATGATTCGGATGATTTCGGATTGGTTCGGAAGGAATTCCTGTCCGATACTTTCGCCAGGGCTGTCCCTTAATCTGTGCAACCCTCCTTACATACCATGCCCCTCCAGGGGTGGATCCCGATATGGATTTAGGGGGGCTCCTCACAGCTGGTTGGGAACATCGCTAAAAAAGGTATCAAAATGTCATCAAAAAAATCTTTCAAATGTAAGTCTGGGTTGGGGGGAAGGGTGACTCTGTAGTACCTCCCCTGAATCCGTGCCTTTGCCACTCAAACCATCAACCCTCCTTTCAACCTCTGCCCCTTAAACCCTGTAATCCTCCTTACGCGAATAACCCCTTTACTACTGTAACCCTTCTTACAGCTATGCTAAAAATAAAGAAACTTTATTGTAAATCAATTCAGCAAATCAAATAAATTATTTGTTTTTAATAATTTTTAATTTGAAAAAATGATAATGAATTAATTGAAAATCAAGAAATGTGGTTCTTTAGAATAAAATTATGTAATGAAGTTAAATAAAACGTTAACATGCATCATACAACAGAAAGTAAACAAAACGAGCAAAATAATTATTTTTTGTTTAAGCAATCAAATCAAATTTTTTGCAATGAATTATCATCTTTTTATACAATATGCTCATCCTAATATGAACTTCTTTGTTATGTCCATTGATCTGCCCATGGGCCCTAATGGATTAACAAATTATTTATAACTTTATAAATTGTTTGAAAATTTTTAATTTATCACAATTTTTGGTGACTAAATACCATTTTGAAAATTAGCAAGAACGATTCCAGTACGAAATAATTTTTGTCTACATCAAACTGTTACGTTACGGCTGGTACTTGGCGCTCTAACCCTGACTCGGTTATTTGAAATTTTTTTCACAATTTATGGAATCGAGCAAAAGTGAGTAACTTTATCTTTAAATGCATACTTCCAGGAATATTTTGTAGTTTAATTGTACTTCTCTTATTCTTCCATACCTGAAGATGAAATAAAATAAGCAATGATTTTCAAATGAATGACTGAATAATAAATATTTTATATTTTTGAACCAAAAGCACATGCACAATTAAAATATATTTTAATACTTTTAATAACTGCCGAAGGATCAGGATTTCATTGATTAATAAATAATTTACGTCATCGATACTCTAATTATCACTGACTGCAATGGCCTAATCTTCGTACGAATTTGAGAGTTAGAAAATTAGACTTTTTAACAAAAAATCGGGTCTTCTGGCCCACTGTACAACAATGAGGTGGCCCTTACTTTTCACTTTTCGAGTTTCTCTGCTCTGACCCCCTACCGCCAGTTTTGTTCAAATGCTCAAAAAAAATCTCCAAATTTGAGCAAAATCGTTTAATATTTAGGGGTGGCGCAAAGACCATATAGTTTCCAATTGATTTCACACGGGAAAAAGTCAGCTTTTTGTAAATCTAATATTTAAAGGCGTTAATATGTTAAGAATAATTCCGTGTTTCAGTATATTGTTCAGAATTTGTCAGAGAATGAGAATCAATTATAAATTTTGAGGTTGAATAATCTTAAGCCACTCTTATGGCTCCCCAAAGAAAACCCCGTAAGTGACAAATTTTAATTTTACGTAATATTGCGGCTTATTGGCTTATTGACGCCAACGGCCATACCAAGCTGAAAAAACCAGTTCTCGTTAGATCACTGAAGTTAAGCAGTGTTGGGCGCGGTTAGTACTTGGATGGGTGGCCATTCGGGAATACTACTGCGTGTTGGCTCGTCGCGGGTGTGGTGAGCCCACACTTCCAGTTATTTACTACAAGAAACTATCCACCTAGAAACACTACCCGAATCGGGTAGTGTCACGCCTACCCCGAAAGGGAAATGGCTTTAATGGTATACATTAAAAGTGTTCAAAAAATAAATAATCATTATTTGGTGATTTTAGCATAACCACCCAGTCATCTGTTAACTGATATTTAATTGTTTAAATAATTTTGATTTGTTTCAATTTTTTTAGTCAACTCGCAACATGAACGTATTTTCTAGTCTTTATGACTTATTTAATCAATGATAATAATTAAATAATTTGTTTGAATAATGTTACAATCATTTGATTAATACGTATTTATTCAAGTACACATTTTACCAAATTTTAATATATTAAAGTACTAATTTGTTTATTATTAATACTCAAAATTCAAATTTGTCACTTATGGGGTTTTCTTTGGGGACCCATAAAAGTGGCTTAAAATTATTCAACCTCAAAATTCATTATTGATTCTTATTCTCTGAGAAATTCTGAACAATATACTGAAACACCCAATTATTTGTAACATATCACGTTCAAATATTAGATTTACAAAAAGCTGACTTTTTCCCATGTTAAATCAATGGGAAACTTCATGGTCTTTGCGCCACTCCTAAATATTAACTGATTTCGCTCGAATTTGGAGGAGATTTTTTTTTTGGGCATTCGAACAAAACTGCAGGTCGAGAGCAGAGAAATTCGAAGAAAAAAAAATGTACCAAGTAGAAATAGGAACCACCCTCGTACAACATGTATCTGATTTCTTACGAATATTGTATGCAATGAACATATTTTCGATGAAAATGTAGGTTATCTAGTTCTGTACTTTCACCATTTGTTGTTAAGCACAAGGTTTCAAAATAATTGTTATAAGTACAAGAAAACAGGCCCAGGCTGACCATAGCCTGACTTGCACTACTGACGCTCACAGGATGAGGTCCCGCGGCACAGTGATAAAGTGTAATTTTGGTCAGGCACTGGTATATCTGTTCAATGTACGCGCTGGGCAATAGAGCATTACAGTTGAAATGTCATGAAAATTTGGCGAAATTAAAAGTTTCATGAATTTTATAACCGTTTTGAAGTTTCAAAAGTTTCAAATAATAATGCGGGAGAATTAAAAATACTTGAAAAAGCTACTAGGTATTAGGTTTAAGCATTTAATTCTGTATTAATATAAATTATTATATATTAATATTAATATATATATAAATATTAATATTCAATTCTGTATCAACATGACTTTATTACCAGGCCTGAAATGTCGTGTAGTCCGAAATCAAGAAGTTTACAGTGGGAATTTAATTTAATTTTATAATAAAAATTTCCAGTTTTCTATGCTAATATTTTAATAGAATAAAAGTGAATCAAAATTATTATTCGTTCATAGCAGGCTTCACAGACTTTCCCTTTCATCTCTCTTTCCAACTTCATTCATCAATGTTCATTCCTTTTGGTTGGAAAGTTGACTATTATATTTTTGGTTGAACATTCATATTTTTCATTTGAAAATTTAATAACTTCATTAAAAATGTAATTATTTCGTTGAAAATTTAACAATTTTGTTAGATAGTCATGAAAGTCGTCGAATTGAGAAATTTTTTTTTTTAATTGAAGATTCAACTATTTTAGTAGAAAAATCAGCCATTTGGTTGAAAATTAACATTGTACTTGAAAATTCAAATGCTTTGTAGGAAGTTTGTCGTTCTGAAATAAAAATTAAACAATTTCATAGACTTTTTTTTACTTCCGTGAAAAACATTTTTTGTAATTCGTCTCTTTTTGTAGAAGCTTCACCTTTTTTTAATTAAAACTGCAACTGTTTGGTTGCAAATTAATCTGTTTCGGTAAAAGATCATTTCATCATTTTAGTTTGAAAATTCCTCACTTTGGTTAAAAATGTAACTATTTTGTTTGAAAATTTATGTTTCTTTGGGTGAAAATACTTTTTTTTACTGAAAATGCAATTACTCCAGTTAAAGGTTTATCATATATAATTTGAAAAATTATCTCTTCAATCGAAAATGTAGTTTTTTTGTTGAAAATTTGTCCTTTTCGGTAGGAAAATTAATATCCTTCGTGTAAATTTATTTATTGGGTTGAAATTTCCAATATCTGCTTGAAGAATCAGTTATTTGGTTATAAAGTAACATTTCTGTTAAACAATAATATTTTGAAGTAGAAAATGTAACTGTTTCATATCAAATTTGTCATTTCACCTTGAAAATTCAACAATTTGGTGAAAGGTTTTTTTATTTCTTGCCAGAAAAATCGGTTTTGTTTAACTATTCAACTATTTTGTTCAATATTCGTCTACCTGGCTTTAAAATTAATTCATTTTGGTATAATTTTCCATCTTCATTGGTTAAAAATGAAACTACATGGTTCTCTCTAAATTGTAAGTAAGTTGAAAAGATTGCTAATATCAATTAGTGACTGAATTATGGCTGTGAATCAGCTAGTTTTTAGTGATAAATTGATCAAAGTTACTAAATTATCAGTGAAGAGAATTGTTTCATATATGGAAGTCAGTCATTGATTATTCAACTTTTTTGTTAAAAAATCGTCTTTATTGGTTAAATTCAACTGTTTCTCAAATTGAATAAAAACCCTTTTTTGTTTGAATATCAACTTTTAAATTTTCCGTTTAGAATGTATCTTTTTTGATTGTAAATGTAACTGTGGTAATTAACATGTAACTATTTTGTTGAAAATTAATCTTATTATAAACCGGCAGCATACAAAAAATTTAATTGATAATATCATTCAAATTAAATCGATGAAATTGTATTATTTTGAGTTGTGTAGGTATATTTCCTTCATACGAATAGAAGAGCAGTCTTGTTGTTAAAATAAAACGACAAGTGTTAGCAATTCCATTAAGAGAAGGACAATGGTAAATAAATGCGCATTTATACCTTCTAGGCGAGGGATGACTTCAATGAGCTCGTAAAGGGTGTAATATCCGAGAACTTTTTCTTTGGTAATCGGATACACCAATGCTGAAGCTATTATTTCTTCTTGACTTTTTACGAAATGACTTTTGTGAGCTGCTTTCTATTTATGATTGCCCACCCGCCCTACAATTTTATTGCATCTTCAGCTTTATTCAAAAGAAAGGGAGTAATTGCGAACTTTCTATTTCTTTTCATTATTCGATACCATTACTGTGACAAGTGGAAGGGGCGTGAAAGTCATTCCCGTTCATTGGATGTTTGTTACTTCCTCTGCTATAAAAGTTTTCTATGAAATTTATTCTACCCAGATTTTTTATAATTTTGTTGACAACATATTTAAATTCTTCTAAGATAAATTTTGAAGATTCTTACAGTGCACCCCGGAATATTAATTTTTACGTAACTTTATTCATGTCTGTCGAGCGGTAGTTTACTATTTACTGAAAATATTTTTAATTTTGATTGAAACTTATAGGTTAGTCATTACCAGAAAAATGTTTGTAAAAACAAGAAATGTTTTAGAAAATTTTAATTTTAGAGTGGGAGAAAAATTCCAATCTTTTTAAACTGGGCTTAACGTATATCTTTAGGGCTCTCGAAATTAATTTTTCTCTTTATAGAAGGGTTTCTTTAGATTTGCCTAGTTCCAAATCCTACTTCTGCGAAATTTGCAACTTCTTAGAACCAACAAAAAATGTGTGAGAAAAAGGTTGTTTTTACAACTAAACACATGCTTTCTCAACTAAATAGTTAAATTTTCAACCAAAAAATGTGAATTTCCAACGAAAAATGTAATAGTTAAATTATCATTTGAAAAATTGATTCTCAACTATGAAAACTATGTTTCAACAAAACAGTTTAATTTTCAACTAAAAAATGAATCATTAGCAACAACAGAAATTTTAACAAAAACATTCAAACATGGAACCAAGTCGTTAAATTTGGAACCAAAAAGAAAATTTTTTCTCCCTAATGAATAATTCGGTTTTTATTCGAATTAAATAGCTTTATTAAATGAAAACGTGAATCGATCGACAGTCACAGTCGACCGTAGATTCCACACTGAATTCCTTATTCTAGACGCAGACAGATGATATGCGCGCGCAGAGCGACGATTTCGATGCCGCGCATGCGTATGACACAGGGCGCGAAAAGCCCTTTTATTCAACAGCTCCTCCGCTTGAGCGCTCTGGTCGTTTTATCATTCCAATACTATGACGCAAATAACTGAAACGATCTTTCGGAAAAGCCTTCGTAAAAATATCTGCCTTTTGCTCACTCGACGGGACATACAAAACTCGCAACAGGCCTTCGTTGACCTTTTCCCGAATGAAATGAAACTTAATATCTATGTGCTTCGTGCGCTTGTGAAACTCGGGGTTTTTCACAAGCCTTATAGCACTCTGATTGTCCACATACAAAACTGTCGGTTCTTTCTCGTTACAACCCAATTCACACAACAGCTTTCGCAACCAGACACATTCTTTCGCAGCAGAAGCTGCAGCAACATACTCAGCTTCTGTTGTACTCAACGTTACAATTCTTTGCCTCTGAGACGCCCACGTTACAATTCCGTTCGAAAACATAAACGCAAATCCGGAAGTTGAACGCCTTGACTCTACATCCGCAGCAAAATCCGAATCAGAATAACCGACGAGACTCGGCCCATTCTCACTCGCACGATACAGAATTCCAAAGTCCAAAGAACCCGACACGTACTTGATGATTCTCTTCACAGCTTGCCAATGTTGCTCATCGTGTTTGTTCAGAAATTTGCTGACACTACTCACAGCGTACGCCAAATCCGGCCGCGACACGACAGTCAGAAACATAAGAGAACCGACAGCTTCCCGGTATGGAACTCTCTCACAAATTTTCGACTCATCCTCAACCGGATACAATACCGAATGAGGATCGGCAGGCACACAAACACTCTTTGCATCCTTCATTCCAAACTTTTCGACGATTTGTTTCGCATACAACTCCTGGTGTATAAACATGCTCTTGTTTTCTCGGTCGCGTTCGATTTGCAACCCAATGAATCGCGAAGAATTTCCGAATTTCATTTCAAATGACTCACTCAATGCATCCAACACAGTCTTTTGCGCATTTTTGGATTTTGAGGCTACAAGGCCATCATCAACAAAAATCGCCACAAACACTTCATGCCCATTTATCACACCGCGAAAAATGCACTGATCACCTTCGCATTGACCGAGATTCAAACCTTTCAAGACACTGGTTAGTTTTTCGTTCCAGCTACGTGCTGCCTGTTTAAGGCCATACCACGATTTCAACAACTTGCACACCACTTCACCTTTGCTGCTTGTAACGTTCACTCCCACAGGTACCTCCATGATGATGTCTTCTTTCAGCTCCGCGTACAGAAATGCTGTCTTCACATCGAACTGCGTGATATCGAGGTCCAGTTGAGTTGCCAAAGCGAGGAAAATCCGCAACGAATCATATCTGATGACCGGAGAGAATGTTTCAGTGTAATCGAGGCCTTCGATCTGACTGAAACCTCGAGCGCAAAGCCTTGCCTTGTATCGCACAGGCTCACCATCTTCGCCTCGAACAATTCGGAAGACCCATTTCGAATCAATCGGTCTCATTTCCGCCTTTCTCGGAACCAAGGTCCAGGTGTTGTTCTCATCGTGAGAGGCCAATTCCTCTGCGACTGCTTTCCTCCACTCATCCGCATCAGGTCCCTTCATGGCTTCATTGTAGGTTAATGGTACGTAGTCTGCAACATTCGCTTGAAATCTCAGGGTCGGCTTTATCTTGCTTCGATCACGAAGCCTTGGTTTCGACTCCTCTTCCCCGACATCGTCTTCTTGCACAGGAAGTTCCTCGTCTTCTTCAGCGCTCTCGAACGTCTGATCAGCCTCGTTTTCTCTGTCCTCTTCGCGTACTTCTTCAACAGTCTCTCCCGGAAAAATGAACTCTTTAAGTTCTTCATCACCCTTGCGCAGTTTTTCGGGACACTCGTTGAATACGACATCTCTGGATACCACGATTTTCTTCGACTCAGGATCAAACAAACGATAATTCGCCGACTCGCCTTGATACCCGACCATCCAAACTTTCTTCGACTTCGAGTCCATTTTCTTACGAAATTGTTTCGGTATATGCATATAAGCCACGGTTCCGAACACTTTCATATGCTTGACGACAGGTTTCACTCCGTTCCAAATCTCGAAAGGAGTTTTCAACGGCTGCTTCTTCGAAGTGACTCTGTTTCGTGCGTAAACTGCCGTATTTACAGCTTCGGCCCACAGAAAAATTGGTGCTTCCTTCGCCTTGAGCATCGATCTTGCGGATTCAACGACGGTTCTATTGAATCGTTCCGATTTCCCGTTCTGTTCCGGTGTGTACGGGGCGGAATTCGTCATTTCTATCCCCTTTTCGGCAAGAATTTTCCGGAAACGTTCATTGATATACTCTTTCCCGTTGTCCGCACGAAAAACTTTTATTGACCGACCGAATTTATTCTTCACAAGTCTCTCGAATTCAATGAACTTCTCGCACACGTCAGACTTGTACCGCAGAAAATAAACGGTCCAAAAATTTGATGCCTCGTCAATAAAACTCACGAAATATCTTGACCCTCCGATAGATTCCTCCGATATTGGCCCGCACACATCCGAATGAATGAACTCACCAACCTCCCACTTCCTCTCAGCTTTGGCCTGTTGAAATGGCAGACGATGAGATTTCCCGAGCTGACACGCCTCACAGAAAAAATCATCAACATCTGACACCTTCACACCACTCAAAGTACCGTTCTTGACCATATCACGAAGCGTTGCGTTGTTCACATGGCCCAAACGTTCGTGCCACACTCTCAAATTTGTCGAAGAAATGTTCGCTTCGATCGTTTCGCACTCTTTCACGGTTAGGAAAAACATTCGGTAAATGCCATTCACTTGCTTCAAACCTTGAGCAACCACATGACCGTCTTTCACGAATTTCATCTCGTCCCCACTGAAAATTGCCTCAAAACCCTTTTTCGTAGCGACACCGACCGAAAACAAGTTCTTTTTCAGCCTCGGGACGTAGAGCACATCTTCAATTATCGACGGAAAACACTCATTGTTTACCACTTTCATTATCTTGATAGTTCCCGAACCGAGCACTTGACAGCTGCCATTGTCACCGAGTAACACTTGGTCCCCAACAGATGGCGTAAAAGTTGAAAACCAATCACGTCGGTAAGTTATGTGCCTGGATGCCCCACTGTCGGTAATCCAGATTTCGCTCGTATCCAAATTCCGAATGTGCTCAATAGATGGCGTTTTTCGAGATGAACCGGAAGTCTCATTCGTGAAGATGAAAGCGCACTCTTTGGAATCTTCTTTCTTCTTACTTTTCCGCGGACATCCCCATGCAAAATGTCCCTTTTCGTGACACGAAAAGCATTCAACATTTCTCATGTCCTTTTTCGGCCCCCTTTGATTTACCTTGCTTTTCTCCTTCTTTGCTCCGCCAAATTTCATCGCTGCAAACGCGGTCGCCGCTTCGTCGTCCTCGAAGCAACGCGCTTCTTCCTTGAGGAGACGTTCTTGCAGATTGCTCACATTTTGCTTTTCAGCATCAACACTGTCCCAAGCCGTCTTGAGAGCATTGAATTTTGGCGGGAGACTCGCGAGAATTTTCGCCATAATCGCGACTTCGGAAACGACTTCACCAACATCCGCGAGTTGACCGGCAAGGTTCTGAACTCTCGCCACGTGCTGCACCACCGAATCACTCGAGTTCATTCTGTAGTCGTGGAAACGCTGTGTTAAAATCAACTTGTTCGTCGCCGATTTTTGCTCATGGATATCGGCGAGCTTTTTCCACATTTCGTTGCTGGATTTGCACGTGAGAAGGCATTCCACATGAGGCATTTCCATCGCGGTCGAAATGAGGAATTGCGCCTTCGCATCGTCCTTTTTCCACGTTTTCAGAGCCGCCGCATCCGCCTCCGCAGGTTTCGCGGTTGTTCCGTCGACCACGCCTTCGATTCCACACGCGACGAAAATCGCATTCATTTGGAATTTCCATAATTGAAAGTTTTTCCCGTCGAATTTCGTCACGTTTCGCGTCGAGATTGGGTCGGCCATCTTTGAGCGTTTCTTGACGATCCCTCGCTTTTGCGCCGCACGTCACACGATCCACCACTTGCACGTTTTCGTCCCGAAAAAAACTCCCGAAATTCACTCGTACCTAGCACGTCGCGCGCGTAACGAGCCTGGGCCCATAACCTAATGAATAATTCGGTTTTTATTCGAATTAAATAGCTTTATTAAATGAAAACGTGAATCGATCGACAGTCACAGTCGACCGTGGATTCCACACTGAATTCCTTATTCTAGACGCAGACAGATGATATGCGCGCGCAGAGCGACGATTTCGATGCCGCGCATGCGTATGACACAGGGCGCGAAAAGCCCTTTTATTCAACACTCCCCAGGAGATGATTTGTATACCCAAAAAGACGAATTTCCAACAAAATAGTACATTAATTTTCAAACAAATAGTTGAGTTTCCATCTAAGAAAGATAACTTCTCTACCGAACAGTGTAATTTTCCAACAGAAAAGATACATCTTTAACCAAGAATTGCAATCTTAAATTCTCAGTTTGAAAAATTAATTTTCAAACAAAAAAGAGAATTTGGAACAAAATAGATGAATATTCAACCAAAGAAATGCATTCCCAACTAAAATGATGGTTTTAAAAAAATATTATAACAAAGGAGTTCTACTTTTAACCAAATAATTGAATTTGTAACAAAAAAAATTATTCCTCGACGAAAAATGTATGGTAGATATTTCGACCAAAGCATATTTTAACTTTATATCAAAACAGTTAAATATAACCCAAAGTGTCGAAATTCCAAGAGAAGTGACAAATCTTCGACTGAAATATAAAAATTTTCAGTTAATGTAATTAATTTTCTACCGAAAAAGCATATTTTCAAAATAATGCTAAATATTCAACCTAAGAGATGAATTTTCTTCTAAAATGGCAAATCTTTAACAAACAAACCAAATGAATTGTCAGCAAAGAGTTCAACTTTCAAACAAATAGATGAATTTTCAGTGAGAAGATGTTCAACCAAACGGATGCGTTTCGAACTAGAATGATCAATTAAAAAAAATGTAGATATAACATAGGAGTTAAACTTTTAACCCAATAAATAAATTTGCAAAAAATAAATATTGATCCACCACAAAAAATATGTGCAATGAATATATGCGAGATGAATTTTCTTCTAAATGATGATTCTTCAACCAAATAAATAAATCGTTAGGCAAATAGTCCAACTTTCAATTAAGTAGTTGAATTTTCAACAAAAAAACCATTTTCAACCAAGAACGTTCGATTTTCTACCAAAATCGACTAACTCTTGAACAAATAATTTAATTTTTATCTAAAAAAAGATAAATACTCCACCAAAAATGGATTGGATTAATTTTCAGTTTAAACATTTAATTTTAAATCAAAAGAAGTGAATTCTTAAAAAAATATTCAAACTTTTATTGCGAAAAAAAATGTTAACCAACTAGTTGAATTTGAATCAGAAAAAGATAAATTCTCAACTAAAGCGCTGAATTTTCAACTAAAATTAGGAGTCCCCAACCAAAGGAATAAATTTATAACAAAGAGGTTCAACTTCAAACCAAGTATTTGAATTTTCAACTAAACAAGATTAATATTTAACGAAGAAAGTATAGTTAATTTTTCAACCAAACCAAAAACTTAATTTCAAATTTAAAACAGCTGAATTGAACCACAGAAGATGGATTCTCAACTAAATAGTTGAATTTTCAACTGGAAAATATAAATTTTTAAAATAAAAATCAAATGGTTAATGATTTGAAAATCAAGAGAGGAATTTTCAAGGAAAGTGTTGAATTTTTAACCAAGAAAGATTTGTCAGTTATGAAAGAGAAAAAATTCAACCAAATCTTTGAATTTTCAAGCCAGAAGGGCAAATTTTCTACAAAGCAGTTGAAGCTTCAACACGTAAATATAAATTTTTAACAAAGCAGTTAATTCTATGAGTGTTCTAAGAGTAATTCTATACATTTACTTAGTTCTGGCACCCACTTCCGAAAGATTTATAACTTCCTAGGACCAACAACGAATGTTTTAGATAAATTTAGATTTCAGGGCATAAAAAAGATTCCTATACGGGCTATAAACCTCAATGGCTCTGAAATTTTTTTTTACCCTTCAAATGTGTTTCTTCAGTTTAACGTTTGTTGAATCTTATTAATGTTTCGTTGAAACAATGTAGTTGCTACTCGTGAACATTCGTGACAAGCAATTCATCAGTATTCATCAAATCTTCAGTATCCGATTATTTTGATGCCCAGTTTGCTGATAAATCAAAAAGTTCGGAATCTGTATAAAAGAATCGCATATCATTTGGATCAAATTTCGGGACCAGATTGATCAACTAGCATTTACTGTGCTTCTATTCGGGAAAATCTGATATATTCTCTGCGAAAGCGTTCAAAATTTACAAAAATTGTAAACAATAAACCTGAAAAATTAAAATGATACAATAAATCGTTGCGGATAAAGATTGTCTTCGGTGTTTTCTGTGCAGAAAAATTGAATTCGAAACAAGATATTATCTCTTTGGAAGATGGATTCATTATCTCGATTAACTTGTTTTGCCTCTTCCATTCACTATATTTCAAAGGCACTACTACGATATTTCAAGTTTGATCGGAAGTAGTTGTCATTAGAGTATAAAGTCAGTATATATATGTATATATAACTCGTTTGAAGCTCAATGCGAATCTCGAACATGCGATTCTCGACTTTCTGAGGAATGCACCAAGCCCCTTGGATTCCCTGGAGAAATTATCCTCCTCTTCTAAACTGACTTTTTCCTCCACCTTCGAGACTCACCAACGATTCAGCCAATTATCTCTACAACATTTTCACGGAATTTGCGACACAAGCGGATTTATGGGGATCATATATTTATTTATGGAATCCTTTGCAGCTAGAAATCTGAAATTTCCATTGAAAATTATGCTTCGACTTTGTCTACACAGTCTTAATGTATGTTTTCGCAAAAGAGGTACAATAATATTGTTTACGATGATTGATAAAGTACATATAGAAGACAATTTTCGTATATTTCAAACAAATCAGATCAGATCAAGATGTGGCAGTTTTCATATTTTTATTGAAATTCGTAGGTAAGTCGTGACCAATATAATGTTTCTAAAACAAGGAATGTTACAGAAAATTTTGAATTCGAGGGCATGAGAAAAATTACAATTTTCTTATATTTTTGACTATAAATGTCTGTGGCTCTAGAATTTAATTTTTTTTTCTTTCTAAAAGTATTTCTTTAGATACTAGTTCTGAATCCTTTTTCTGGGAGATTTACAACTTTCTGAGAGCAACAGAATATGGCTTAGAAAAACGTTTGATTTTCAACGAAATAGATGCATTTTCAAGTAAGAAAGATCAATATTTAACCAGAAAGGGCATAGTTAAATTTTAAGTTGAAATGAATTTTCGAAAAAAAAATCAATGTTTCATCAGAATAGGTAAATTTTCAATAAAAGAGATTCAATTTTTCAACAACTCAAAAGATGAATCTTGAACAATGAAAAAATGAATTTTTAACAAAGGTGTTCAGCTTTCAATCAAGTCGTTGAATTTACAATTGAAGAATGAATTTTCAACCAAGAAGAGTCATTTTCTACCAAAAAGATGAATTTTGAACAAAATACCTGAATTTTTGATCAAATAGTTGAATTTCTATAAAAAAAAGATTTTTACATTAAACCGTTGAAATTTCAACAAAAATAAATGAATTTTCAACTATACATGGAATAATTAAATAGTCAGTTAAATGATAAATGTTCAATAAGAATCTTTCAACAGCGGCGTTGAACTTTCTACAAAGTAGTTGAAAGTTTACCAAAAAAGATAATTTCTCAATGAAAAATATTATTTTGCTGGTATTGTTGATATTCTAATCTAAAAATATTTCAATTTTCAAACAAAAATAGTTCCATTCAATAAAAAAAGTCAAATTTTCTAATAAATATTTATATTTTTAACTAAAAGATATACATTTTCAAACACAAAAATAATTTTGTAACAAGAGTTCAACTTTCAACAAAAAAAGATGAATTCTCAATAAAAAAATAATAATTGAAATTTTCAAACCAAAAAGGTTTTAATTTATAATCAAAAATTTTTATGTAGAAAAAGTTCAAATAAAAAAAAAGATTTTTTTAACAAATATTTGTATTCTAAACTAGAAAAAATAAATTTTGATAAATGTAAGGGTTAAATTTTCAGTTAAAAAATTTAATGTTAAAAAGAAAACAATTTGAAAAAAATAGTTGAATTTTCAAAACAGGGATGAATTTTTATATAGACTGATGAATCTTCAACCAAAAGAATGAATTTGTTCACAAAGTAGTTCAACTTTTAACCAAGTAGTTGAGTTTCTAACAAGAAATATGAATTTTCAAACAAAAAGATTAATTTTCTAGTAAAAAAGACAAATCTTCAACAAAATTTTTATCCAAATAGTTCAATCAATAACTAACATATATAAGAAACATTTATAAGAACAAAAAAAACGCGATTTTTAAACGAAATAATTTAATTTCCAGGTATAATCATACATTTACAACAAAGAAATGAATTTTTAACAAAGTGGTTCGAATTTCAAACAGACAAGATAAATTCTCAATGAAAAATATAGTAGATGAGATTCCAAATGAGAAAGATTTTAATTTTAAATCAAAAATAATTGAATTCAACCAAAAAGACAAAATTTTAACAAAAAGCTAAATTTTTAAGAAATGGTTGAAGTTTCTGCAAAATTGGTTGAAGTTTTAAGTAAAAAGTTGAATTTTCAACCAAATCAAACTATTCTAACAAAATTAATGAATTTTGAACAAAGTAATAAAATTTTCAACCGAAAAATCCGAATTACTAACCAAAAATAGTTCCATTTTCAATCAATGAGCTGAATTTCAAACTGAATTGATTAATCCTCAACTGGAATATTTAAATTTTTAGATCAAGAAATTAATTTTCATTAAAAAAATTAATGCTAGCCCTAGATACGTTTCTTCTTTCTTAAAGTTAGTGTTTTTATAGTCATAAAAAAATTTTGAATTCCATCATGGAGAAAAATGCCAATTTTGAAGCTTTCGGAAACTAAGAGCCACAATTGAAATAGTAAAAAATATAAAATAGTTGCAAAAGCAATACTGATTGCAAAAAAATAAAAAAGCTGAATTGATTTCCGTAAAAAACCATTGTGAGCTATATTTCGAAAGTTACTAAAAAAGTAACCATTTTTATAGTTACTGTTAGTGAAGAAATGTAACTATTTACCAATTCGTTACTTATTTACAAAAGTAACTTCGTACTAAAAATGGATCTAGTTTTTTAAAAAACTAGTTACTTTTCATCACTGGTTTCAATTTACAGATGAAAAGTTTTATTTTATTTGGGTTGAAAAAATTATATATATATATATATATATATATATATATTTGTATATATTTTATATATATATTTCCCGGGCGGAAACACCATTCGGTTTCGGTTTCTATTCCCTTGGAATAGAACCGGAGGGCTTATGACAAAGCCACCGAACGCGTCCTCGGGTTGCGGATGGAGGGTCCCCGTACCAAGGGTTTCTGCTGAATATGGTTACAATAATTAATAAGCAGTCGCGGACAATTGTCCAGGGATGGTCCCGAAGGAATAACCCCTAAGCGAAGGTGTGAGAACCGTGCCGAAAGCTGCATGGCACCTGGGTGAGGTGTCTTTAACGGTGACTCTGGGATACCGGGCGACGTCTCAGAGTACAGCCTTATCCTTGCATGCGGGGCTCTACAAGGATTGACAAACCCTTTCCCTAGCTGCTCGTGGGAACAACAATGAAACCAACAAACCACCAAAATGTTGTAGATGCGGTTCAAAACGATCGAACGCGCAGAGCACCCGACAATGGATCGGCAAACAATGCCGATCATGCTAGAGTTCGGGGTGCTGAAAATAATTTAGATGGAAACACGACGACGAACCGGCGAAACGCCCACATTGAGTGGACGGATCAACTTAAGAATGACGTGCTAGACTGCTACGATGCCAGTATTATCCCTGTTCGCGGAGGCTTTATGGCACGTATGCATACTCTGTGGTGCGAGAAACACCCAGAGCTTCAACACGTTTCGCATCAGTCTTTGCGAAATCAAGCCGACTACCTCCGGAAAAATGGATATGTACGCGGAGCGCTTCCTCAACCGCTGCTTGAACAAGCTGCAGACGAAGATGAAACGACATTAAGACCAACCGCAGAAACCAGGCACCTTCTGGAAGATGATCGCAATTTCAGTACAAGGAGGAACATCAACATGCAAGTTCCTCCTAAGCCCCAAGATCTGGCTGAAATGGATGCCTCCCTTCGTCGAGATATCTCGCAAGATTCCGACCTCTGGACCATCAATTGCTCAGTTTATGGTGCTGCGAGAGCTTTGGCTGATTCAAATCGAAGGCTGAAACCGACGATGGATCAAAAGACCAAAAGACGCTTGCATCAACTGAACAAGAAAATTGGATGGGCAAGACAGAATGCGTCCCGTGTTCAATGTGTGATTGACTACATAACATCTGGTAAACCGTTCACGGAAAGGGTTCGAAAGTTCGCCCAAGAACTAAGGACCTTGAATCACACACTGAACAAGTCAAAGCTGCTGACAATCAAGCAGCATATTGTTGACAAAATAAGGCTGTTATCTGACGCAAGGAGGAGGATACAGAAGAGGGAGAGATGGATCAGGGAGAATCAACAGTTTCTTGCTGACCCATCACGCCTCTTCAGTGATCCCCCTGTTTTTGTAAAAAATCCACCCAAGCCCAAGGAGGTAGAGACTTTTTGGAGAGAGGTGTACAAGATCCCGAAAACACTAGAGTTGAAAGAAGATACTGACAATATCATCCGCTTCAAGGAGTTTTGCGACAACCTCATAAAATCTGATGAGGAGTGCCCATCAGTCACTGCCGAAGAGGTGAAAAAAGCACTTAGAGGCACGAAGAACTTTTCCGGTGCTGGACCAGATTGTATCAAGAACTTTTGGTGGAAGAAGTTTACTTCTATCCACCAACATTTGGCCCGCATATTCACCTCATATTTAAAGTCGGAGACGCCCATTCCGCAGTGGCTGGTGTTAGGACGTACTATACTCCTACCGAAAAAAGGCAACTTGTCCAAACCGGAGAATTACAGGCCAATAACTTGTTTGAACACACTGTATAAGATCTTTACAGCTGTCCTAAACAACAGGATTGTTCGACGAATTGAGCCTGTATGGCGAGAGATGTACGAACAACGAGGCTCGAAAAAAGGTGTAGCAGGCTGTCGAGAGAACCTGCTGATTGACAGGTGTGTTTGTAAAGACGCTACAGTCCATCAGCGCGTCCTTTCAATGGCCTGGATTGACTACCGGAAAGCTTTCGATTCAACCTCTCATAGACTTATCATCTCTCTGTTGGAAAGCTTGAAGGTACATCCACACATAGTGAGATGCATAGAGAGATTGATGCCTCTTTGGAAAACTAGATTTACAATCTCATCTAGGAATCATCGAGTGACGACGAACAAGGTCACCTTCCAGAGGGGCGTCTTTCAAGGGGATAGTATGAGCCCTTTACTTTTTTGCATCACACTTCTGCCTCTATCTCTCGCACTACGAAATTCTCCTGGATACCTCTGTGGCGACACTAATCAGCGTGAGCATAAGGTCACTCATGTATTTTATATGGATGACCTGAAGATCTATGCCGCTGGTAAAGGCAAACTTCAAACTGCTATAAATATCGTCAAGAACTACACAGGAGAGATTGGGATGGACTTTGGTTTGGAAAAGTGTGCCAAAATTCATTTGAAGAAAGGAAAGATTACTGGCGTTCCCAAGGACCCTGAGCTTGTCGATATAAGTGTTATTAGACATCTTAACACTGGAGAGACCTATACATACCTGGGCGTGCCTCAAAGCCGCATTCAGGACGTAACATCAGTGAAGGAGTCTCTCCGAAGCAGATACAAGCATCTTCTTCGACAGATTTGGTCTTCCAATCTGTCGGCGTTGAACAAGGTATCTGCGACTAACATGCTTGCCGTCCCGGTCCTACTCTACTCGTTTGGGGTGGTTCAATGGACGAAGAACGAGCTTAAGGCCCTTGATGTCACCACGCGTAAGATCATGCATATGCGTAAAAGCTTGCATATCAATTCGTCAGTTCCGCGATTATACATTTCACGCCGTCAAGGCGGACGCGGACTTCTGAATCTCCAGTGTCTTCATAACCGAATTATTTTGAGTACAGCTTACATCGTTGCAAATGGCAGAGATCCTCTCCTAAAGATGGTCAGAAACCACGAGATGATTGGCGAAGGAGCGTTCCTTTACAAAGCCGCGGAGCAAGCTGCCGAGACCCTTGGCCTGAATTTTAATATCAGAAGTGAGGAAAGTGCATTACTCCATCTAGATGCTTCACGTCTAAAAGCCGAAGTGAAGAAAGCAGAGGTTGGAAAATTTCACCAAGAGCTACTCGACAAGCATATGCACGGAAACTTTTACAGAAATGTAGAAAAACAGTCCTTGTCGAAGGAGCAAACTTTTGCTTTCCTCAAATCATCAGGGCTCAATTCAGGTACAGAGGGCTTTATTTTCGCATGCCAGGACGGTGTCATCTCCACCTTAGCATACCGTCACCGCATTTTATGTCAAGAAGTTCCCAGTGATAGGTGCAGAGCGTGTCATGCACACGCTGAGTACCTAGAACACATACTATCGGGGTGTCCAACCCACGCAGGAACAACGTATATCTATAGACATAACGCGGCCCTAAGAGTACTTTATTACCACCTTTGTCGCTCTTATGGTGTTGGTCGCGACCCTGCCCTGCCGAACGCTCCAAGGGATATAGAGTCAATTGTCCGAAACGAGAAGTGCCAGATTTTCTGGAACTATGATTTTCGGGCAGCAGTCTCCGTTGCGCACTCGAGGCCTGACATTGTTCTCCAAGACTTCGAGAAACGAACTATATTCGTGATCGAATTCTCGGCTCCGTCCGAATACAATATCACTGCAAAGGAGAAAGAAAAAGAGGAGAGGTATCAAGACCTTAAAAGAGAGCTGCAACGACTGTACCCAAAATATTCGGTACGAGTAATTGTCCTTGTGATAGGTGCTCTCGGAGGTGCTAAACTATCACTGGTTCGTAACCTCAAAGCCATACCCGCGTGCCAAAAATATGCCAAGGCACTTGCGAGATGGATGCAGAAAGCTGTCATCCTTGGGTCGCTTCGTGTCCTCAAGACACACGAGGGTTTCGCCGGCCTGTCGTTGTGATTTCGTCGTGCCCTGTGACCACCCATCTCACGGATGTGAGACGTGGCCATAGGTGTATTTTACCGCGGTTCCACTGGGGGCTATTGACATCTTTTTTTTTTTAGATGGCAGTTGCTCTTAGTGGTACCCTGCGGTGGTTGTTTAACTTTATTTTATATATATATAAACATATATTTATTGAAATTAGGTATAAATTAAATGTTTCTTCTGTTAAAAAGTGTAGATTTTTCTCACATTTTTTCTAAAGCATCGCAAATAGTCTTTGCAATAGATTTTCAATAGCGTTATTCTCAATGAATTTTTAAAAAATTAATCCAGAAAAAACAAAGTAATAATAGGAGAGAATTTTTTCTTGTATTTTAGCATCAGCATCTTCATAAGTACTTTCTAAACAAAAATAAGTTTAAAGAAAGCGTACATTTTTCTGGATCAGAACGTTCCTTGCTCGGATGTTTTCTATAAACGAAAGATGCCTGCAGGGACGTCCACTTTAGATAAATATGTTATACAAATTTTAGAAAGAAACGAAGCGCTACAAAGTTCTCTCTTATAAGTGGGAAGGCAAGGAAAAATATTTGAAAGATTCCGCCCAAGCAAAAAGCGCTGCGAATCTTGCGTAAAGAGGTCGGTGGATGGTGGAGTGGATGCGAAATCAAATAAATAAATCGAATCACTGCAGCAAGAAATGCATCAGATATGTGCTTTTTGTCGAAATGCAAACATCAAACATTTCTCTTGGGAGGATCAAAGAAAAACGCCGATCCTCAAAAGAACGCTTATACGGTGTTGTTTTGAGTTGCAACAAAAATGAGACACCGGAGAATGAGAATGCCGCTATATTCATGTTATGGCTTCACACATAAAGTACTCTCATATTGAGAAAAAAAATTTCGAAAACGATTGAAAAAAATATTTGGAGAACATAACACATGAGCTGCAATAAAAATAATCCCGCTGATAAAAAGCGATCGATAAATAATTAGAAATTCATTATTGCTGAACATATAATACAGTGCCATAATAGCGATCAAAATGCCATGAAATGAGATGCGATTAAAATATATTTTATCAATAGGCTCTGAGAATTAGTAGATGAGAAAAATCGATCTGATGCCGAAGAATCATAGCAAAATTTAAATAAAATTGTCTGCATGAAGTCGACACAAAAAGGGTCTTTCCTTTATTCATACCATTATTGTTTCCAGGACGTAAAATCAAAGAATAAAAACCATCCCTAAATTCACTTTGTATCGTCAATAATGTTACGTTGATTTTTAAAATCATAGAAAAACTAATTTTTTCAGAGATCAGATTTTTCGCGCAAATGCCATAAATAAGAATTAATCAAAAAACTCTTACACTTCCAAGTATAAATTGAAAAGTGAAAGATTGTAAAAATCTCGATAAATTTATCATTTTGCTTGGCAGTCGACGTTTTAATCGTTTTCGACATGAGCATTTGAGACTTACATGGTTAGATAACCCAACTCTGAGAGGAGTTTGAGTTAGAAACGATATCAACGGGGGTTCAACTAGAGTTGCAAGCACCCGTCGACGATGGAGGAAGGCGGAGGAAAACCAGTGGCTTACTGCGCCACGGGACATCCCGCAGGATGTTTCAATCGGAGCTGGATTGGCGAATCGTGCCTTCTTGTATTACTATTTTTACTATTTTTACTATTTTCTTCTTCTTCCAAGCAAAATGTCTCTCGTCCATTCTGCACAAAGAAACGAGTAGAAACATTCTAAAGTGCTTCTGACCAACGGCTATTCCAGACGGCTCTCAAGGAAGAAAATAGTTTACTTCAAAAATTATTTTACACTTGGTATGGGAAGATTTATAGAAAATATTCAAGCTGAAATTTGTTTCAATGCCAGAGAGTAGTTTCTGGGACAATGCTGATAGGATGATTTTCGAATTTTTAGAGCACCTCACACCTTTCCCCATTGTGAAGATTCGTAACATTTACGTGACTCCTCCCGCTTATTATGTAAAATTTTATATTTTTACTTGAATGTATACAATATAGCAATTATATTCACTGTCAGCGAGAGTTTCCAACATTTTTTGTGATTTGAAATGATTTTAAAACGTTTCAAAGGATTTAAGGGTACTCAAAAAGTCTACAAAGTGTTTCAAAGAATTACACAAATTTGACAGAATCCAACGAGATTTCCAAAGCTTTTTGAGGATTTTATGATATTTTAAAGAATTTCAAAAGATTTCAAGGCATCACACAAATTGTAGGGTATCACAAATGATTTTAAGGAATTTGAGGAGATCTTGAAATATTTCAAATGATTTTTAGGATTTCACAGACTTCAGAGGATCTCTCGTAATACTTCGAAATATTACAGGAGATCTCAAAGAATTTCAAGGGATTTCCAGTGAGTTCAGAGATTACGTACCATATCCATGGAATTTGAAGGATTTCAAGAGACTCCAAGAGATTCGGAAATATTTTTGAAGAAGTCAGGGCATTTCAAGCTTGAAGAATTTTGAGAGATACAAAAGTATTTTCAAGAATTTTGAAGGATGTCATGTGATTTTAATTGAATTTCGAAGTTTGAACGGATATAAATAAATTTCGTAAGATTTTAAAAGATTTACAAAGATTTCAACGGGTTTCAGGTTTTGAGGGATTATGACGGATTTTAAGAGATTTTTAAGCTGTTTCGATGATTTTACAGGATTGCAAAGGATTCTAAGGGATTTCGTGAGACTTCAAAATATTAAACAGAATTTCAAAATATTTCCGAATATCATAAAGGATTTTAAAGAATTTCGACGATTTTTTATAGCCCTCAACATATATTAATGTATTTCCTAAAATATCTTAGAATTATTTAAGAGATTTAGAAAGATTCGCACGGATTCAAAAGATTTCCGTGAACTTTATAGGGGTTTCGAATATGATAAGGGATCTAGTAATAATCCGAAATGTTTAATATGATTTCAAAGCTTTTTACCGATTTTTAGAAATTTGAAGTAATTTCTATGGATTTTTAAGGCTTTTAAGGGGTTTTAGAAGATTTTGAAGACTTCAGGAGATTTCAAAAGATTTCACGGAATCTCAATGAATACTAGTATTAAGGAATTTCTATAGTTTGTTGATGATAACAAGGGATTTCCAGTGATTTTGATAGTTTTAAAAGGATTTTGAAGGATTTGCAAAGGTTTCGAATAATTTCAAAGGATTTCAACAGATTTCAAAGTTTTTCCACGAATTTGGCAGGATGTTAGCGTATTTTAATTGGATTTTGAAGATTATAAGAGATTTGAAGAAATTTCATAATATTTCGAAAGATTTCATGGGGCTTTGAAAGATTCCAAAATATCTATTGGAATTTCAAGAAATTTTCACACCTCTTTCCTTCCAATCAGCTTATTTGGCTCACTTCGTGAGATCTGTATTTATAAATAGAGGTTAGGAAAAAGTAAAAAAAAGGCCCATACGCATGCGCATATAAGGATTCGTGCGCTATTCTATTGAACTGTACAGTAATGATGCAAAAAAAAAAAATGAAGTTCAAACTTTTTTAATATTTATAGAAAAATAACAAATTTCACTCATTAAAAGTCACCTACTTGTTAAAACAAACACCGTTGAGTAGGTAGCGGAATGGTTATTATTTTTTGTTCACTCCGAAACTGGTTCTTAACGCACGTACGGGAATGACGTTTTTGTTGTCAAAATGCACTTTTCACTTTTAATATCAGATAAACAGAAAAAAAGAATTAATATTTCAAGCTCAATTTTATAGAATCTTACATTATATGATACGCTTAATATTTCTGTATTTATTACTCAACTGTAACTACAATATTTTACTAGAATAAAAGACGTACGGTAATGACGTCTGAAATGGCAAAAATCGAGGGACAGACTTTGAGGTTTTTATAACATTATTAATTTGGCTTAGAAAATGTGCATACATCAAATTTATGTTCACTTAAAGTTTACAAACTTGATACGTTAAGCATTTTTCAGGTGACTTTCTAAAAAAAAGGAGAAAATCAGTTTATCCTTGTGCAAAGTGTGTCTGGGACGCCGTACGGTAATGACGGTTGGAGTGTTCTTATGTGAAATTAGAGTGAATAGGAACAGAAATGGAAAAAAGGAACTGACCATTTTGTAGAGGATGATATTAAGTATTCATTGGATTAAAAAAAATTAGTACGAGTTTCTAAGTTAATGTTATATTACTGGGACTCCAAGTTTGCCTTCAATTTGAAAATTACCCATAAATAATAGTTTCGACTCCTCCCCCCCCAAGTAAGGATAGATTTTCCAGACCCCCTCCTCTCTTAAAAAAAACTATAGTTAACACTCCAATGGGCCTGCGCCATGTCATGTGTCATGTCATGTGTCATGTCATGTGTCATGTCATGTGTCATGTCATGTGTCATGTCATGTGTCATGTCATGTGTCATGTCATGTATCAAGTCATGTCATGTGTCATGTCATGTGTCATGTCATGTATCAAGTCATGTCCTATGTTATGTCATGTCCTATGTCATGCCATATAACATATCATGTCATGTGTCATGTCACGTCATGTCATGTCGTGTTATCTCATGCGCCACGTGTTCCATACAATTTTCTTTGTATATGCTACAGCATGTAAACTTGTTTGATTTGGTTTTATGTAGTTTAGAGAAAGTGACCTACAGTGGAAGGCTGCTCAAGTGCCAAAAAGCAATACTGTGTAAAATAATTATTGTAAAAATTGATTTTAGTACATATTTCAACGAAGGGTTTTTGAACAATAAGGTTTATCCCTCATATCATCTCCCCAGATAACATCATAGACAGATAATTCCTTCAGTATCACTGATTTTCGTTTATGGATCTGAGAGATCCAGCGCCACCAAGTATGTCACTATAAGGAGCGCCACCTTTGTAGTATTAATTAATGGACGCTCCCTTACCAGAACTGAGAAGCATTAGTATTCTCAGAAAAATTAACATTGCCAGAAAAATTTGCATTGTCATTATGTAATTATGTTATCTGCTAAAGGGGCAATATAGTTTGAAAGAATGCTTATACTAACTATCTCGTTTTCTGAGGATTATGCTTTAGAACTTAATCAGCAACGGAGATGAGTAGAAAAGACGCTAGAGCCAGTAACGGAACGAAAAAGTCGTTTGCATAATGAATTTTTTCCTCTTAAGCTATGGCAGCTGAATATTGATTGAATAATAAGTGAAATCCGTCACCTCATATTCTTCTTACTACAATTTAATTTCTGCAGTTACATGATCTTACAAGATGAAGCTGCAAACTTTTGTGAAGTAAATTAATATGTTTCTTTAAAAAATAAAAATTGAGTGCGCATAATTAGAGATAAAATGAAAGAGAGTCTGGTTAGTACATCGGAAAATTTGAAGAATTCCTGAAGGCGACTTGACTATGAATATGCATCTCTCTTAACGCTAGAGATGAAGAAGAGGGTGCTAAAAGTTCGAGAGAGTTCTCTGTACTCCGTAATCGTCTTCATGCTTTCTTCAAGATGCTCCTAGTTCTCTTTATCAAGCGCAAATTTCTATTTCAGAGGAATTTCCCAGTTTCCATGGTATGGTATTTATATGTATGATGAAGGAATTGAATGTTCTGAATTTATTATATGCTCCATGTATAATTTATAGATTTGGAAAAATACTTGGTTGAATTAACAAATTTTTTGTTGGTTCAGCATATGGTTATTATATGAACAACCACACATTTGATTGAATCGAGAAAATATTCAGTAACATGAACAAACCGAATCAATGTTAAACTTTTGCTGGCTAGAGCATAGGAGTTTGGTCTACCTAATACAAATGTTGTTAATTTTAACAAACTTCTCATCATTTTTCTGAATGTAGATGTTTATATGTTTTATTTATATTAATTTCATTTGTCTTAGCTCAATTTGATCTACCTCCTGAATATTCGCAGCTTCTCTTTATCAGCATATTGGGATAGGCCATTAATCATATGAGATTCTGGAAGGGAGCGAAGGTCACAGCCAGATCAGGATTGATCACATAAGGGACGACAGTCTCAAGACACATCAAGTGCATAATTTTGAAATCACTTATGACATCATCATTCTCATTTTTTTTGTCTCACTTGGAGTGCCTTTTTTTGAAAGCATTGATATGTTCCTAATTTTTATCATCAAAATTGTTATTATATCTAAGAAGTGAAAAGATAAAATTGCGTAAGTACCGAAATTCTCACCGTAATCTTCTTCGTAGATAATGGCTACTCTTGTCCAGTTCAGGAATGCCATGACATCTTGGTAGGCATTGTTGAGCAGAGTTTGTGCGGGATGTAAATTTATGCTGAATTCTTTCGCTTCTGTATCCAGATCAAGCCTGGCTTCCAGGTGCGGTATGTCCAGGGCGTCACAAATGCTGTGTATGTGCTGTCCCAGGATCGGGTTGGACGGACCAAAGATTGCCTGTACCCCAAATTTAACCTGCTGACAGGCTGAAAAAATTGGTAATTTTACATTATTTCAGAGTTTGTATAATAGAAAAAAAGCAGTCATTTAAGAAAAATGTGTATTTCAGGATGTTTTACAAAAAGCTAATAATTGTTACAAATTGATTATTGAAGAGGATCAAGCATGGCAATTTTGATTTTTGGTTGACTCAAAAAAAGTTTCGTGGAAACAACCAAAATATTTTGTTGCTGCTATGACAATGTAAAATAATTTAAAATTGGTAAACAAAATAATGTTTATTGTTTTTCAACTTTTCACCCCGTGATATTCGCCAGTGAGTGGAGCATGTGTGTTATACTGAACATTGAAATTTAAGGGGATGGAATATTGAAATCGGAATCCAGATCTGAAAAATATTGAATAGAACAAGTAGAAACTAGGGTCTCACTCAAAGTTTGCCTCACAATACGAAGCGTATTTGCTTGCAGATAACGGGTTACGAAAACACTTGAATCAGAATTGTGGTAAAGGAAAATTTTTAAAGAAATATTTTTGTATTTTCATTGGGGATGATGGTATTATATCTTAATTTCCCATTATACTGTTAAAATTACACCATATCGATAAATAATAATCAATATTTCTATCTATAGTAGGCGATGTTTGAGAGCTAACAAACTCAATTTTTTCAGGAGATTAGGGTACTTAATTATTTATCGCCTATCGTATTGGAAGTTAAGTTTTACATTCGAAGTTAAAGTGCATCATACAACAGGTTGACTTAAGAACTTCGTAAAGTGGAGGCTTTAGAAAAACCCGTAGCCCTTGACGATGTATTAAAAAATCTTGTACAACTTCTTCCGAGTTAATATAGAATATCTGATGTAAAATGCACCCAAGTTGCTTCAGGAAGTATTACATTCAATATACAAAATAGAACAGTAGAACATACAAAGGCGCTATTGATATACCCGGGCATATCAAGTTTCTGGTTGTCCAATGGTTCACCCTTCACACAAATCAAACAAATGCTCACCCCCGTTGCCAATAATGTCAAATATTATACTTAAATTTTGGGAATAAAAGCTTTATCTGAAATAAATTTTGAAACAGTCTTTTAATGAAGGTTGTTCGATAATGTTTTCACTATAATTCCCACTGAACAAATTAATGAGTTTAATGAAGTTTTTGACAGTGTGCAGAAATATACAATTCACTTTTGGAATTGAGGATATCTATTATTTTATTTTTTTGTATTCTATTCTCATTAAAACTGAAAATGTATGTTTGATCACGAATTGTTTTTAAACCAACATCATCTGGTGAATATCTAAATTTCAATTCTCATCAACCTTTTTTTCAAAAAATTGGTTTAATCAAAAACTTGATTGATAGATGTATTAAACTGAGTCATGTTAACTTTTGAAGTGAAAATTAAATATTTAATATAGAAACGCTACAGTTCAGTGATTATCTTCTGCCGCTTATTGAAAGTGTTATAAAAGAAGAAGCTCATGAAACTCATATCCGTTTTTACGACACCAAGAAACAAAAGTGGTTGGATGATCACAATCACATATCACGTATCATATTTGAACTCAAAGGTTAATCTTGAAATAATAAAAAAATGAAAATTTTCGGAAATGAAATTGTATTTTTATTTGAAAATCAGTGCTTTGCTTATTTTTGATTGTTACTTTAAGGCTCATGTAGGGGATGATCGAACCTAGAAAACTCACGTGAAAAAATGAATTCCGAATGCTGGCGAATGATCATCGGGGGGATTTTTTTTCCTCTTGCAAGCTAAAATTCACATTTGGGGCGGAAAATTCATGCGGATCGTCAACACTTACGATGAATGTGTAAAATTTATAAAATGCTGCATCCACAAAGTAGCCAAAAGAAGTAAACAGAAACTATGTCAACAGCACCTCACTATTTATCCCCAAAATCGATTCATGTTGACTTCTGGCACAATATTCAAAATAGAAAAATTATTCCAGCAGTCATAGGAGTGACAATTTTAATGAAGTTGCAATAAATCAAAGCATCAAAGTTATTGTATCAAGCATCAACGTTATTGCTCCTCTGATTTTTCCGAAATAGTGTAATTTTTCCGGAGTTTGAGAATTAAAATATTCACTGAATATTTCCAGCCTTAGAGAATCAAGCTTTACTGCATGGATCGGTTCAGGGGGCTGCTAAAATGACAACCCATAGCCTGAGGACCACCTCAAAAAATCAGAGAGGCGGTAACTTCCACCTTTATAGAAACGAATCTTACTGCGTGGGGTTTTTAAAGCGATGGTCAAGGGGATGAGAAAACAACAATAGTTATCCGAGAGACCCGCTAAAAAAATCATAAGGGTATAAACTCCTGGTATTTTCCAAAATTGTTCAAGTTCCCATTCATAGGATTGACAAATATTCACGGTTCAGTCGAAAAGTCAGGGGGGCATTTGTAAAATTTCACTTTGGAATTTTTTGAGGCATTATTTTATATTCATTTCTTCTTCTTTCTGCGTTTTTATAAAATAATATTTTTTAATAAGATATATTTGTTATAGGTTTCGTTAATTTATTATAAATTTATAAAAATTATCAGTCCTATGTCTGTTGGCATAATTTTTCTATTCCGAATATTGCGCCAGAAGTCAATTTGAATCGATTTTAGAGATCAATAGTGAGGTATTTATTTCCTCCTTTGCCTTCACTAACATTGGATATAGATTTCTGCAAACCATAATTGAACCGTTTCCTCCGAGAAAAATGTTCCGTCAGTACCAACTATTCAGATTCAAAGCCATTGACAGGACCGTTTCTATTTCCTTTTAACACGCATGCGTGTCTTTGCTATTTCATTTATTCTTTAATATCCGCCCTTTACGAGGCACGTTCTAGTAGAAATTTTCAGCCTTGGGCTGAGTGTCCTGGGAGTGACAAGATAAGGAACCAGAAGAGAGAGAATAAAATAATAGAATCACGACCATCTCGAGAGGATGAAATTTAATAAATATGAATTCTCCGTCACCTTGACCTGATATATGTTTATTAGTATGCTTCTAGTGTAAAAGAGTACCTTTTTTAATCTGAGAAATATATCCTTCATTC
Organism: Andricus quercusramuli; assembly: GCA_932178445.1. Taxonomy (NCBI): domain Eukaryota; kingdom Metazoa; phylum Arthropoda; class Insecta; order Hymenoptera; family Cynipidae; genus Andricus; species Andricus quercusramuli. Next base: position 50,599 of record CAKNXH010000438.1, read on the forward strand.
TCTAGTACGATATTTTTGATATTGGGAAAAACAATACGAGATGGACATTAAAACTTCTGAAGTCCTAATTTTGATAAATGATGAACATTTTGGGAAATTATTCCATAGCAGATGAAAGCTGGAACATTTATTTTTAAGATAACAATGTCACAAGGGAACATCCATTAATTGAGGGCGATTTACAAATTTTAGACTCTCCCCATCCCATTTGAAGATTTTATATTTTTGCACAATGCATACAAATATACCAATTACTTACACCTTAGGGGATTGCAAGGGAATTAAAAGATTTAAAAGATTTGAAAGTATTTCAAAAGATTACAAGAGATTTTAAGGTATGTCAAAGGATTACGAAGTAGCCCTTTAGGGATTCCATGAGATCTCAAGGTAACTCAAAAGATTCTAAAGGATTATAAGAGTTCAAGGGTATTTTAAACTATTTCAAATGATTACGAGAAGATTCACAGATTTCAGCTAATCTAAAAATATTCAAGAATACGAAGAAATTACATAGTATAATTTTTAAAGAAAATCTCAATTTCTTCAAGGGATTTTACAATATTTTCAGGGAGCAGGGTGTTCGATAAAAAATTTTAAGGTATTTATCAAATGTTCAAAATAATTCACGGGATTTCAAAGGATTTCGAAATTTTCCAGTGATTCCAAGAGATTTCATTTCCATGGACAAAATTTTCATCGCTATGTCAAAAACACATTTTTCAATTTTTTATTCTAAAATAGTAAATGAGTAGTGAAGCATGGAAGTTGTTTTTGAAATTGCCACTGATGAAAAAAACTGCAGAAAATTTGCTTCAAAAACCATTCACTTTTTTCATTATTCAGTTCGTACTGGTATCCACCTTGTACTGGTTTCCTTTGGACACGTTTGCTTCTCCCGTATTTTTGTTATAAATTAAAAGGGACTAAATGAACTACATTTTACTTTGAAGTTCAAAGTTTTCTTCAAGTTGGTAAGGCTGATTAAACGCTTGGAATAACTGATTGTCCCGATTTTCCTCTCTCACCGCGAAATTATTAAAGAACTCGAGCATGGTTTAAAAATGAATTCGAATTCAAATACTGCTGCGACAGACAGCCTAGTCGGCTTTCTAACTTATGCAAAGCAAGGAAAACTAGTTAAGAAGTCCTCCTTACCTCGCTGGAACACTTTGGAAAATATTTCCGCGCTGTAGTATCCTTTCGACTGCGAATGACGCATCGTCTTTTCGCGAATATCTACCTACTTTTCCATGTTAGTACACCTACGTGTCAGGACTTATCGGAAAACGAATGGTGAGCTCCAGAGATTTCTGGGTATGATGCTACGCGAGCTTTTCGAAAAGTTTGGAATTTCTTCAGAAAGAAAACTCCACACGCTTCTACTACAAAAAAATACAGGGTCAATGCATTTCCTGAATATCAGAGTTGTAGCTTTTTGATAAGTCTACATAGAAAAAATGTAAGCTGTCTATCGATACCAGCAGAGTACTTCACTCATTGACAAAACAAAACTGAAATAAAGAATTGTATTTTTAGTTGAGACAGCTTCACACTTTATAACATGGATAATCCGTTTTCTTATGGAAATGTTGTTTTTATGAATTGAGAAACCATTGGTGTCAAGATTAAAATGATCGCGATTAAAGAATTTTCAAAGTTATCATAGTAATGCAGCAATTAAGATGGTTCACGCGAAGAAATAATGTTTATAAAACATCAATCATAAAAATATAAATCATAAAAAATAAATTTCGCACATCTTCAGAATGTAAATTTTCCAAATTAGATGTCAATTAGATTTTAGTGGTTCCATGATATCTTGACATCAAATCGGTTTTCATAATTAAAAAAAATTCTGTAAGACAGCCTTTTTTGTTTCCGTGTAGCGATTTTGATGAAACTTGGTGACACTTAAGTTTTGGGTGAGTGAAGTTTATGGGAAAAAATTTTTCCAAAATTGCACAGCGGTCCAAATCAAGAATTTATTGTTCAAAATTGGCTAGAGATTTCCATGATATTTTTTCACAAATGATCTGAATCAGTTGCACCATAAAGTATCTATTTTTGAATTTATATTCATTTTATTTATGGTATAAATGAATAAACTGAAAACTGGTACTTTTTGAGAATATTATTTTATTATCGCCGATTACAGACACAAAAAGAGGAAAATTAAACGTCTAGTCAAAGAGAGTAAAGAGAAAACCAGAACAGAAGAAGAGAACAAAATAAAAAACTGCTTTGAAGGAATTATGAAACTATTATTTAAAGAGATGAAGGGAAGTAAAAGTACAGAGTTTTTTAGCATGAGAAACAGCAAAGGTGAAATGCTATATGATATAGACGGGATAGTAGACGCTTTAAAAGATTCTTTTAAAGAACTATTAGGAGGTGAAGATATAGGGCAACAAAACTACGACATTGAACATAATGCATTAGAAAACCCAATTGAAAAAGTCAGTGTCACTGAGGTCAGAGATATAATTAAGAACTTGAAAAACGGTAAGGCTGCTGGTTCAGACAGTATTAGCGCTGAAATGCTTAAATACGGTGGCGAGTACATACCTCACAGGTTGTGCGAATTGATAAATTTATGTTTCGAGACAGGAGAAGTCCCAGACGATTGGAGAAAGGCGATTATTGTACCAATATATAAAAAGGGAGATAAAAGCAACTGCAGTAATTACAGAGGTATCAGCCTACTAAGTACCGTAAGTAAAATATACTCAAAAATACTTATTCGTAGGGTAATGGAAATTACAGAAGAGAAGATATGGGAAGTCCAAAGTGGATTTATGCCAGGAAGATCATGTACAGATCAGATATTTAGCCTAAGACAGATCACAGAAAAAAGCTTGAGAGTAGGAAAGAAAGTTTTCTGTGCATTTATTGACCTAGAAAAAGCTTTCGACACGGTAAATAGAAGTAAACTTTGGGAAGTCCTTAAAGAGTATGGAGTGAATGGAGGGCTCCTACAAGCAATAAAAACAATATATACGGGTAGTAAAGCGAGTGTAAGGGTAAATGGGAAACTGAGTGACTGGTTCGATATTATGCAAGGCGTGAAACAAGGATGCGTTATGTCCTCGTGGCTATTTATCATATTCATGGATAAGTGTCTAAGAACTGCCCTCTTCAACGAAAAAGGTATAGATCTCGAAACCGTCAAAGTACGTGGGTTGGCTTTCGCAGATGACAAGATTGTTATGGCAGAATCAGTCGAAGACTTGCAAAGAATGTTGAATAAACTTAACACAAGCATGAAGAACATGGACCTCAAAATTAACGTGAATAAAACGAAAGTCATGGTTTTTGAGGGAAAAAGTGAGAAAACAATATGCAACATTGTCCTAAATGATGTGAGATTAGAACAAGTTGACAAGTACGTATATCTAGGTAGTCTATTCACTAGCGACGGAAAAATAGATGGGGAATTAGATAGGCGCATAAATAAGGGTAAGCAGGTTATCGGTAGAGCAGGATCCATCCTCACGAATAAAAACATATCAAAAAAAGCTAAAATGGCCATACATAATTCCATATTCGTACCAACTGTACTATACGGTAGCGAGGTATGGACCTGTCAAGAAAAGGACAGGAGTAAAATCAACGCGATCGGCATGAAACCCCTGCGCATAATATGCGGAAAAACACTGATGGACAAAGTCCGAAACGAGATAATCCTCAAAGAATGTGGTACAGGAGACACGCTAGTTGACATATGGGAAAGAAATCAGTTAAGATGGTTCGGACATCTTGAAAGAATGAAAAATGAACGACTGACGAAGCAAGTATATAAAGGTAAAGTAAATGGCAGAATGCCCAGAGGTAGACCGCCGAAAGAATGGTTAGAATCTGTAAATGAGACATTGATCCGAAGAGACATAAGAAGTCATAGGAACAGAAGAGCTTGCATGAAGAAATGCATGGACGTAAATGAAGCTAGAGTAGTATGCCAGGACAGAAATATGTGGCGACAAATAGTTTATAAGCAGAGTGACAATAGAGTGAATGATGCCGGAAACAAAGACCTTGGATACTAATGGGCCCAAGTGGGGAACCATACATAACAATTCTGTGAGGCTCCTCACTTGGGGTGATCGCTAGAGAGATTGATCAACAACCTGGGTCGGAGCAGTGTTGCGGAGTGAACGTGTTATTTGAATAAATAACACGAAAACCCCAGATCAATCTAAAATATCTATACCATAACACATATACCTATATACCTATCTACCCTATACCATATAACGACCTACCTCACACCTATATACCTATCCCACTACTTTCCAACCGAGCAAGTCACGTCTACCCCGAAAGGGAAATGGCTTAATGGTATAATAATAATAATAATAATAAAAGACTCAAATTAAATTTTTGTGCATCGGAATCAATGCAGGTACACTCAAGGGAAATTATTAATTAGTTTAAGATTGAAGTTAATTATTGCGAATAACTTATACAAAGAAATAATGGGATAAGGAGCTTAATGACAAAAGAAATTGCTGGTTGACTGGAAGTTATTCCAAATAATTACCAAATCTTCACAATTTCAATTGTTATGAACATTTTAATGAACAAATAGTAAATTTTGGCTTCTTTTCCTCATCCAACCAGTTCAAAATATGTTTCAAATTGATTAGGTATCACACACATTTATAAATATTAAATATTTCTCATTCTAGCTAGTGAGAATTATAACAAAATTCCAAAATTAGTCACCTCCAGACAGAAACAAATTACTTTTCCTACTTGAAAATAATATACAACCGAATATTAATAAGCCGTTTAGAAAATGTGTCGCTGACAAAATTCCAAAACCAGTTGCTTTCACGTAAAAAAGTGGTTTTGTCTATTGAGTAAATTTATTAATAAATTGATTCAAATCGGAAGAATACTATTTGTCAATAAGTAGTTATTTATGAACAAATACTAGAAGTAAATATTTTTGGAATTTTCTCCTAATTTATTTTATTATCTACAAGAAGGACTTAATTCTTAAAACGTTCTATGATTATCAATCACTTCAAGACATATATACCGTAACATATATACATAATCGTAATACATATATACCGTAACGTTAGTCCTGAATGAGCGGGAAAAGGGGTTAGAGTTACGGAAAATTCCGTAACCGTAAATAGTGTTAATAGTACCTATTAAGTAAACGCAGAAATGAATACGTAATAATTAATTTTCATTAACAATAAAAATTAGGTCAGTGATACATTTTTAACGTAATATTACTATTCTGTTGCCGGGAATAAATTTACGGAGAAAAATTGTTTTCTATGTAGAAGTCATAAATTTTGGAATTTGTTCCTTATTTTTATCATAAGAAATAAAAAATATTTAATATTCGTAAACGTATACGATTCTCAATCAATTTAAAACATATTCGGAACTGAGAGGGCGATTAACTTTTTCACTTACATTTCTACTTCTACTTTTTCGATATTCACATTGGTTTTTTTTTTTTTAATTATGACAATTGAAATGTTCCGAAAAAAGAAAAATGACGTGAATTTCGAAGAAGTAGAAGTGAAAGTAAAACTGAAAAAGTTACATGATCGCTCGTTTGAGTGGATGAAAAAAACAATATATTCCTACGACAAATAATAATGGAAATCGTTAATATTTTATGATAATTTGTGACAAGTATCATTTTTATAAGGTACTTGGGCACTTTCAGTTAGAAAAAAAACATTTTTTTGCCGCTGAGCTCCTCATCCAAGTATTTGTCAATATAACTTGTTTATAGTAAGTTGCTTCAATACTGAACTAATTGTTTATGTTTTTTAAGTGCAAATGCATTGATAAAGATAAACAGAAACTCTGATCAAGTATTTTTCTCAATAATATGGACAGTAATAATTATAACATTAATATTATAACAATAAAATATTCTCAAAAAGTCTGATTTTTATAGTTTACTCATTTATACAATAAATGATAGAAGGATAAATGAAAATAATACTTTACAAACGTTACTGTGTATTTATTTATGAATATTGAACAGTAAATTCGACTGTGCGCTGATTGAATTCTAATGATCTTTGCAGGCGTAGCGTAACATTTATAGGTCTTTCAAATACAATCCAAAGACAGAACAATTTTCTAAAAGGGGCTAAAAAAATGAAATGAATTTTTGATTCAATATTTTGTTGGAATGCATATTAAATTTTTTTTAATATAGATATTTTGATTCCTTATAACTTTCTGCGTCAATTGAAAAAATTCATGAACACTCTGCACCTTTAGTAAATATTAATTTTTTAGTGTGGCCGCGTGGTCTCACCATCCACGCTCTACGGTGGGCACAGTAGGGCCGAATTAATATGGAAATTTCTTATTCAATATTATTCGTTAATTTCATAAACAAATAATTAAACATCATGAGTATTATAATTTAGGAAAAATCAGGAAAAATTTTTTTCTCTACCTATACATGTTCACAGTATTTATATTTGGTATCATTTGTTCATTTACATTTGATCAAGCAATTTTATTGTCAAACTATTAATGTAAGAATGAAAATCCTCAATTGTCACTGTTTGATAATATAATCCTTTTCATGACAAATAAAATTACTTATCAAACGTTTTTTGCTTTGACACACGCCTGCGCATCAAATCTAAGAGATACTGATCGTAGTAAAGTTCTTTTTTTACAAAAAGATAGAATACAATCGTTTGCTATTTGTCTACAATACAATTTTAAACCTTAAAAATTCTAAAATCGCTTGCATATATGAATTTCGAATTTAATTCTGAATTTTTCTTCAAATCGAAATCTAAAATAGGTTAAAATTTACAGTAAATTATAAAGAATCAAAATATTTATATTTAAAAAAATATGGTCTATAGTGGAAAATACAGTCTAAATCTTTTTTGGAATTTTTTAAGCGCTTTTGAAATTTTTTTTTGTTTTGAACTGAACAAACAAGGACTATAAATTAAACCGGCAGTTTGGAAACATTTTTGGAAAACCATGACAATCGTGGAAATTCATCAAAGTTGCTATTGGATGAGAGACTCGACGGGAAAACGAGACTTTTTCAACATTGCGCTAATATTTGTAGTTGCTTTTTATTGTTTATTCGTGATTCAAAAATTTCATTAAATCATTAAAAAATGCATAATTTCTCATAAACATTTCTAATATTTATATTCATATTATACGTTTGGAAAACAAATTATTTGTCAGTTTTACAAGAATTGAAAAGAAAATAGAAAATTACAGAAGATTAAAAATTTCTTATATTTCTAACTGGTTTCATATATGTTTTGGTTGACAAAAGAGTGTAAAAAACTCTAAATTGAATCCGTAATGTAAAATACAAGAGCGTAAAATATTCCTAATTTTATATGATAGGTCTTCAATCTATACTGGAATTGTTACATTCTTAAAACGTGAAAGCTGTAAATCGAAAATTGGATCAGTTATTTTGAAGATTGAAATTTGGACCTCAAAAGAGTTAATTTGATTCTCAAGAAAATTGGAACGTAAATTTCTCGGCACTTCAATAGATAAAGATCAGTTTGAAGAACAAGGAAATTCAATTTTTTACCATTGTCTGTGATAAAGAGTCAATAAATTTTGGAATTCTTTGCAGGTAGTTTGGTTCTACCATAAAGTATTCGCAGGTGTGAGTTAAATGTATTAGGATCTCGTCCGATCACAAAATTTTTTTTACGACTTTTATCGAGTTCACTCCAGATTGAAAATCGACCAAACGCGTGGTTTACGACGAACCATAGAGTATGGAAGTGAATACTCGACCGCATACGAACACACGTTCATCCCACGGTAGATTTTCGATATAGGTTGTATGTGGTCAAAGTCTCGCTATAATTTTCCCAAGAAGATGAAGATCTCGTATATCTATATATTTTACTAGTAAAACTAGTAAATGGGGGAAAAAATTCATGTAATGCGTTGCTACACTAAAGAAATACATTAAATGTTCCTGAAACTCATTGGTAAATCGGACTTCATAAACTGAGGCCAAACGGAGAAGTCATTTGGTCTAGCACTCAGAGTAAAAGTTGTCTTGAAAGAAAAGCATTGTCCTCTCACCTATTTGTTTTGAACCACGTGAATACATATATGTTTTACATAAATATTATTATTTGGCTGCAAGATTAGGTGAAGTAAGTCGCATAAAAAGGATCATTTTTCCTGCAAAATGATTAATGTTGAGACAAATAAAAATCCTCTCAACCTTAAACTTAAAAGGGAATTTCAATTACGCCAAAAACATCCCTTTGTCGCAAAAGGATATTTCTCTGAGTGAGTCTTTTGTATACATAATCTAAAGAGTAGAAATACTCCCGGTAAAGGCTATTCTTTCCGGACAAAATTTTACTTTATATGTAATAATCAACATGAAAAAATGCGCCTTTTAGCGACACCATGATAACACCACCATCACAGAAGTGGAGTATTCTACTATTTATCTAAAAAGGAAGTAAATAAAACAGTTGTCTACATTGGCTTTTGGTTTCGTGTCTGACAGTTTTTGGGCAAAACAAAAAACTACCATGAACTTAGGTCCTGAAGAATAGTTGTGTTTCGTTTTGTTGTTAGGTTCGCCCAAAAACAGAACCAAAAAAATCCTCTTCCACCGACATGGCCAGTTACAAGCATGTTGTTACCGTGGTGTCACAAATGGGGCGCATTTTTTTATTTCGATTATTACATAAAAAGTAGAACATTCTCCGAAAAAAACGGCCTTTATTGGGAGTGTTTCTACTTTTCAGATTATGTGTACAAAAAACTAGGTGAAATGGCTTTACCGATGATTTTCTCAGGCCTTAAGGATATTCGAAGAAGAAAGGAGGGTGCTGCAAATTTGAAAAGAAATTTCATTCTACTCAGATTCTTCTAGTCTCAGAAAAGGAATTGATGTATTCTAGAGCTTTTTCTCCAAGTTTTAGGATATTAGTATAAATTTATTAAAGTGTGGATTATTTATTCATGTGCCGTTTCCAGCAATATAGGGGGCATTATTTCTCAACTGACCTCACGTAAAATAAACAAATTTCTCTGGTCGGGCTCAAACTTCGGCAAAGTATAGTCTTACTTTCTACTGACATAATAATATTTTTCTAAATAAATATTTTTTCTTCAAAAATGAAAATCAAAATTAAACTTCCCTTTTTTAAGAATATCTATCATTTGATTTGGTTTTATGTTTAGCTTTAAAGGAAAGCTGAGGTTTTTTTCTCTGAAAAATCTTGTGGTGAAAAAGTGGGTGAGCAAATATTTGTTTATGAACGTAAAAGTTAAGTACTCTGGTGGACGAGCGCCGTCCTCATGGTGCGCAATTTTCATAAACAAATAATTGTCAGCCCACTTTTTCACCCACATGTTTTTTGAAGAAGAAAACCACAGTTTTTTTTTAAAGCTGGAAATGAAACCAAAAAATTGCCAAAATTCTAAAAATAGTGAAATTTATATTTTAACTTAATTTTTGAAGGTCAATTATTTTTTTAACAGAAAATGCTCGAGTTCAGTGAAAAGCACATGAAAAATCATATCCAAACTGTAGATGTCTGCGTTTTTTTACCAATATAAGATAATTTTCCCAGTCATCGTGACGGTCCCAGTAATTGTGAAACTTTTAATTATAATTTGAATATATTGTTTAAAAAATATGTTAAAAGTAACATTTCACGATGAAACCCAATTCATTTTACCATTTTATAATAGCAAATAGGAACTACATTCGCTCAAATTAAATAAAAAACAAGAAAATTGGCATCACATTTACTGGTACTAAGATCACGATTACTGGGCCGTTTAAGTTGAAAAGAGTTTTAAATCATCGAAACATATGATATCCTCAAAAAACCACTGAATGCTTAGTTTTAGAAATAAAAGTAAGTCCTCCCAATTCTTAGTCTTCAGGAGAAAGCTCAACTTTTTTAAATATGCTTGGCTGAAAATTCATCTTTCTTAGTTGAAAATGAACTTTTTTGTTGAAAATTCTAATTTTGTGGTTGAAAATTCAACTGTCTTTTAAACAATTTATCTTTTTAGCTTGAAAATTCTACTATTTGGTTGAAAATAAAACTTTTTGTTGTTTAATTCTCATATTTGTTGTTTAAAAATTCGATCACTCGGTTGAAAATTTATATTTTATGGTTTGAAAATTCAATTATACTAACTATTTTGTTAAAAATTCAATTATTTTATTGAAGTCATCTCTTTTGGTCGGAAACTCAATAGTTTCATAAAATGTTTGTCCTTTCGAATTAAAAATTCAAACTTTATAGTGAAAAAGTAGTTATCTTACTGTTCTGTTTCGTAGAACATTCGTCTTTTTGGCTTGAAAATTCTACTATTTTGTAGAGAATTCGTCTTTTTGGATCATACAAACTATTTTTGCTTCAAAATATAAATCTCTTCTGTTGGAATATTAACAGTTTCATTTTATGTTAAGAATTCATCTCCCTTGATTGAATTCTACTATTTTCAGCTTGAAATTGAAATCTTTCTTTGGTTGAAATATCAAATATTATATTTTTCGTTGATTCTTCCTATTGAATTGAAAATTCAACCATCTTCCAAAAACTTCGACTTCGGGACTCAAAAATTCAGCTGTTTTGGTTAAAATTCAATCTTTCTTATTTAATAATTCGACCAATTGGTTGGAAATTCAACTATGTACTTAAAAAGTAAGTTTTTAAAATTAATTTGTTTCATTGAAAATTCGTCTATTCGTAGAGCAAATTCGTCCCACTGAATTAAAAATTCATCCGTTTTTGTGGAAAAGTTCTCAGTCGAAGATTCTTCTTTTTTGGTTGAAAACTCAGCTATTTTCTAAGAGATTCGTCTTTTCGCTTTGAAGATTCAATTATTTTTTTCAAAAACGCAACTGTTTGTAGTTGAATTTTGATCTTTCCCGTTTGGAAAATCGACTACTCAGTTGAAAATTCATCTTTGTGGGTTGCAAATTCAACTATTTGGTAAAAAATTCGTCTCTTTTGTTTGGAACTTTAACTACAATGAAACTTCGATAGTCACGGTGGCTTATAAAAAAGTTAAATGCTATTTTCAGGTACCCCAAAGTTATACGCAGTATTTTTTCACATCGAAGATTTTTGTGAACAAAATAATAAAGGCTTACGATTTATCTCGGAACAAGCCGTAGAATCTTCTCATGCAGACTTAAAAAAATATGGATAAAATATAAAGTGAAAAAGTGAAATTCTAACTACGCCTGTTACGCGAGTATAACTGTAGGCACGTTTAATTACAATACAATTATTATATAGCTATTGTATATTATTGTGCATTGTATAATACACATTATGTATTCTACGATGACAGAAAAATATCATGTATATTATACTTAATATAGCTTTTAAAAATAAATTAATATTGAAACTTGAACATTATGTATACGAATTTTTTGATGAAATATTCATAAATATATTGATATAAATTTCAAAAAATAGTTTCTTTTGTTTATTTGTTGATTAAATTCTCGTTAGTAATTCTAATTTACATATAACTCCTTCATATGAACGTAATTATATCGTATTATTACCTTGAAAATAGTATTTTACTGCTTTTTAGTAATTCAAATTGGTTTTTCCAGGCAAAAAAATCCGCTCAGGGAAATATTTTAATTTCATCAAAAATGGTTCCCCAGAAGCATTCAAAACAATCTCCTATTCATAACTTTAGGGTACCTGAAAATAGAATTTAACTTTTTTAAAAGCCACCGTGTAGTTCGATGTGCTTCGTGACCGAAAAAAACAACTTAAATCATCGAGAATTCAAATTATGGGAAATGAAAGTTTTAGCTGGGACCGAAAAAAATTCTAATTGTCGAAAATTTTAATTATAGAGGTTTGATCTAAAATGAATTTTTTGTTCTTGAAAATTTACCTATTCGGTGAAAAAATCATCTTTATTCGTTGAAAATAAACTTTTTTCAATAAGTATTTCAGCTGATTTCAGCAAATATGTTCGGTCTTACGGTCAATTATAAAGTCAAAAAATAAAATTATCCGAAATAACGTGTATAAAACATTTATTTCTTTAGAAATTCTCAACGTTTCGACTCAATTTTCGATGTCAGTTTTGTATCGTCCTCTCCAATATTCTTGAGGCTTCAATTAGAAGAAATTTTCATTCTTTTTATTCTTTTTGAACATTTTTTAATGACGATTTTGTTATATAAAATATTACATTACTCTATGACTCAGATATGTGTATCGACTCTTGAAAAAGACCCGCAGTGTTGATCGAAACGTTGAGAATTTCTAAAGAAATAAATGTTTTATACATGTTATTTCGGATGATTTTATTTTTTGACTTTATAATTGACCGTAAGACCGAACATATTTGCTGAAATCAGCTGAAATACTTCTTGAAAATTAAAACGGTCGAAGAAAGGAAAAACAGTTTTGGATCTACTGCATCTACAATTGTTTTGTATATTTGAATAAACTTTTATGTTGAAAAATTTTCTTTTTGAGTTTACACGTCAAGTCATTTTTAAAACATTCATTGTATATTGTTAAGCGTTTCATATTGAACTCAATATGGTACTTGTGATAAATTTAGAAAAAAAATGGAGTCCCTTATTATTCCCCCATTTTCGTGAAAAATCACCCTATTTCCTCTGTTTTGAGAGAATTTTTGGCTGTTAAAGTATGTCAAAATATTATAATGGTGTGGGAAGGGGAGTAAGACAAAACTACGGTCATGAACAAGGGGGGGTGAGGTTAAAAAAAGTACAAAATTCTTAACCTAGTTTATGGACATTCCCTTGTGTTTTGCGTCGTGTCCACTTTTTGTTTTAATTTCTTCAATGTCTTCGCATCCTGTATAAAGGAAATATCCTAATTTTTCTTGGTCGAGTTACTTGGAGCCTGTCTCTTGAGCAATTGCACTCCCCTTATCCCACCGCTTGTAAAACTCAACACGCAAATTGGCTTCCAACTTCTAAGAAATCCAACGGCAATTTCTAAAGCAAGGTAATGGGGAAAGAGGAGTGGGTGAAAAGCGGTACGAAGACGAGTCACACTCCTTCATAAAGCCCGCGGGCTCTCATTAAAATTTCAAAGCCTTGCAGATCTTTCGCGGTCTCGATTTCTGCTAGAATTTATTTTCTTTACTGGAAAAGACTTCTTTCTCTTTTATTAATTCAGATTAATCGTCCATTAACAGCAAATCGGTAAAATGCTATTTGAATCTCCCTTTCCAGTTTTTTTTTCAAATCGACTCTAAAATTCAAGAAGTTTGTTTGAGCTCCCGTTGGTTCACTGATGCTAAAGAAATTAATTATTTTCGAGACCCTATGTTTGAAAGGTTAGAAATATCATCGTTTGAAGCGGAAAGTTGAAAGAGGATGAAAAGACGGCAACTCCGCTGAAAAGCTCGTTTCTCCGGAGACGTTTATGTACACTTTCAAAAAAAAATTACAAGTTTGATTACTGTACAAAAAAATTAGCTCTCAGAAGTAAAAAGGTTTAAGCACTTTACTGAGTCAATTATTTTTTCAGTTTCCTAAGCAATTTCGTTTATTGTAATGGATAAAGTTTTCTCTCTGTGTATTGCCTACTAAAAATATGAGAAAATAAATATTTCATAAGCGGGATTAATAAATCTGACACTTTCGCTGGAGCGAAAGTTTTTGGTATGGGTTTTCTCGAAACAAATTTTTATAATCATATGCTTCTTAACAAAATTTTGTTCATTGCTTTGCTTCCAATCATTTTTTTTTCAAATATAAAAAATCAAAAACTGTAAATATCAAAAGCTATACAGCTTGTACTCTCTAAATCTGAATTATTGAAATTTCAGTAATTCAATGGAAAAGAAGTGAGCCTCAAAAGATTGTTAGGAAATGACTAAGTCATCTGAAGTACTAACATTATTAGTGAAATTTTCACTCACTCAGATAATAAAATTTCAAGTACGAACGTAACATTTTGAATCGCTGTTATTTTTCGGGATAAATGATACAGTTCATGAATTTTAAAAGTTACATTTTTTGTGTAATATGTGTTTAAATTTTTAAAGAAATTCATATTATTTGTAAATTTTTTCCTAGAAACCGTGAAAAGATAGTATTTTCTGAAGATAATGACACAGTTAACGAATATTCAGAGTAATATTTTTTTGATCAAGACATTTTGCAATTATTTAAACAATTTGCATCTGTTTCAATTCTATTGTCCTTCTTTTCAGTTTCCCAAACAAATGAAATTGTTTTTATGATTGCAAAATGTCTTAAACAAAAAATGTTACGCCCAATATTCGTTAATTGAGCCATTACTTCCACAAAAGACTACTTTCTCACAATTTCGTGAAAAAGGAAATAACACAAATATAAATTGTGGAAAAAATCATAAAATAGGGTAAACGAAAAGTATAATTCTTAAAATTCATGAATTATATCATTAATCCTAAAAAACACCAACTTTTTACGATTTATAAGGGGAAATAGTTTGTTTAAGCAATTAGTAATTGTTTAAAAAATTGAAAATTAGTTTAAAAATACTTTTCATCTTGTGTTTTTGAGAATAATAATAATTAATGACCATAATACCAACCACAAATTTTCGAAAATGAGATAATTGACTCAAAAAAACCAAAAAAATCCAGACGAAAGGATTTTTTTGTGATTTAATTTTGTTGTTAGCTTTACGCATGTTCCATCGAGCTAAATAGCTGATGAGGCTTGACAAGTTTTAGAGCGGAAAGTATATGAAAACTTTTTTTTTTTAATTAAAAATTGGATTTTTCATCATCGTCAAACATTTGTTCTACTACTTTAAATCGTGTGCGTTTAACGTAAAAGAACTTCCCCTATGGTTGAATTTCCAACCAAAAAGATAATTATTCAGCCATGAAGAATGATTTTCTACAAAAAATATGAATTTTTAACATAATATATGAATTTGCAACCAGGTACTTAAAAGTGATAAATTTTTAGCAAATATTTGAATTTCACAAAGAAATAGAGATGAATTTTCAACAAAACATCGAATATTTAAATGGGAAGTTAACCAAATTAATTTTAGAAAAAAAAACGATTTTCAATCCGTCAGTTCAATTTTCAACCACTCTGATTAATTTTCAATTGAAGCGATGACCCTCTAACTGGAATAGTTGAATTTTATACCAAAAAGGTACAACAAATTTACACCCAATAGTTCAATTTTTATTGAAAAAATATCAATTGTGAACCAAATAGTTCACACACAAAAGAAACGAATTTTCAACAGAATAGTTCAATTTTCAACTGGAATCGTTGAATTTTCAGTTAGAAAAATTGATTTTCAACAAGGTAGTCAAATTTTCGATCAGAGATGAATTTTCAAATATAATGATGAATCTTCAACGAAAAAAATTAATTTACAACAAAAGAGTGACACTTCTAACGAAGGAGTTGAATTTTCAACGAAAAAAGATTAATTCTCAACGAAAAATGTAATATAATTGAAATTTAACTCAGAAAAGATTTTAATTTTGAATAAAAAACAGTTAAATACAACCAAAAAACACCAATTTTCAAGAATAGTTGTGTTTTCAATTAAAAAAATACTTTTCAGTCAACACAGAAAACAAATTTAAAATGGACTGTTGAATTTTCAAGGGAAAATATGAATTTTCAACCAAGAAGATTAATTTTTTACCAAAAAGGACGAATATTCAACAAAAAACAGGAAGTTATAATTAAGTAAGATTAAAAAACACCGAACTAAAAGGGTACTTAGCCTAATATTTCATGTACACTTCACTTTGACCAAGTTTCTTGAGATTTGACTTTATCCTTCCTGGTTTCTTCTTCTTTTTCATCCACCCTAATAAAAACTCATTCCCTATAACAAACTTTTTTTAGAAAAAAAAAAAAAATTTGATCTACTTCGTTCACGAAAACTACCCTTTATAGGTAAGGTTTGTCAATTTTTACGAAAACTTTTATTTAATTTATTCACCTCTATGAACGATTGAAATGAAAGTACATTGTACTATTTAGTTCGATTGAATAATATAACAACTTTGCTCAGACTAAATTGAACGTTTAATAGGTGATTCGCATTCAGAAAAGATCAGCGCATTTATTGATATAAACATTTTGAAAACATGTTCTACTATCGTTCCAAAATTAATGAAAAACTCAAAAAAAAACTCCAAATTTGTCTCATGATAGGTACCTTTACCTTAAATATTAGACATTTGTCTTCAAAAAATGCATAAAATCACTTACTAGAATGAAATTCAATAATTAATCCGTCTGGCCCCCGTCTGGCTCCTGATACCTCAAAAAATATATTATTTTTAGATCAAATTTTGTAAAACTGCATTTTTATAGAAAATGTTATGTCGCATAATTTTTCTTCTTTAAAAACATGTCTTTTGCCGTGTTCATAATGAACAAAAAAAGAAACTATATTTTTCAAAAAAGGGAATTCGTCAATAATTTTGACTTTATCTCACTGTAAAACTCAAATTGATTGATATTTTGTCCTCAAATTTGGAATTGAAAGAAAATTTTTGTTGATTGAATTGTTTTAGACGCATCAACTGCCAGGGTCATTAGCCACGGCTGAAATGTTGAAACATCAGACAATCATGATATCCGTCTGAGCCACGATAACTTCCTGATTTGAAAAAGTTGTCCACTAATCTATTCTGAATATGAAAAAATACCTAAAACAAATAAGAATTTCGAACTATCACACCTTACGAAATTGTCCTTAAGATTAACTCATTTTCCAGCTCATTCAGGGCTAACGTTACAGAAAATTCCGTCATACTAGCCCTAGCGTAATACTTGACTGGTAAGTTCCACGGAAAATTCTGCACAACTAGGTAGTACCCAAAAATTTTGTTATGGAAAAAAGTTATTAATTGTTCTCGTCAAGCATAATCGAGATATGGTTAGAGAATTTTCAATCGCTTCGTTATAATCAATTCAAGTAAGCTAAAACTTTCAGTGAAAGACATGTTCGTTAGAATATAATAAATTTTTTTTTAAGTTTCCAGGTTAGTTGAGATGTATTATTGGTTTTCGCATTCGATCAGCAAGTTCCCATAATATTGAAAAGTACCACAAAATTTCCCTTTCGCGCTTTATAAAGTTTGCACACCATTAGAGTTTATACAAGAAACAAAAATGAAATAAAAAATTTCTCTGAGAATTGTAAGTATTTAAATTCCGGATTTACATTAAAAACTAAGGCAAAGAAATGTTTCTGAGAATTAAGTTAATTCACTGTGCACTCATTTAATTTTGTGTAATATTAAATACATTGCTTCTTTTTTCTTTGCGAAATTCTCAACCCAATTTTTCTCATTCCTACATTTCTTCTTTCTCGATCAGGTTCTGATAAGCCTAAAGGAATTTTTGTCTAAGAATTGATAAATTTTCACTTTACAAAAAAAAAATTTTAATCCAAATTTCATTCAAACAGTTAAATTCGGAATTAGATTACCCTGAAATCTGAACAAAAAATCTTCAGGCGTTTGTTCCCACTTGCGAACATAACACAAACTATGATTTGCTTTTATTTTTCAAACAAAAATAACATTAAAAAATTGTTCAAAACTTGTTACTCATAATATCCATATTTGAGATCAGAATATAAATAAATTTTGATTTCTGAGCAATATGAAATTAAAATTCTGGACACATTTTTTTAAATCTCGTTCTTAACAGCAATACTCGTGTGGAAAAATGATGAAGGTCTGACATGCCCCAGCATAGACCTTCTAATCGATAATTATTTGTCCACCAAAAAATATAATTGCCAGTGTGCTGGCACTCTTGACTTTTTTCGTTTTGTTTGATAAGCATTATTTCATTGTTGAAAAATATTTTTTGAGGCATCAGAGGCCAGCTGAATTTTATATGCCTTTACACTATGCAGATGATCATTTTCAAAATTAAAATATTCTTGAAGTGCTGGAAAGACTCGAGTTGTTGTTGAATTAATGAATTCATACATATATAAGTATATATAGTAAGTACTAATGTGTCGTAAGAACTCGAGAATACCTTTGTGCTTTCTGTTCTTGAAAGGAGAGAAGTCTTCACTCGAGAATTATTTAAGTGAATTAAAATGAAATGTAATATTCTGGAAATTTAGAGACAGAAAGTGGCAATTTCCCTCCGAAGAATGGGCTAACGCACAAAGATGTTCAATTGTTCACTCGCCTCTTTTTCAGTTCTCGTCTCTCATCTTTTGGTACGTGTCTCCTTAACGAGGTCTTGAGGATCAGTGGGCCCTTTGATGTCGCCAATTCGCAAAAGCAAGAGACTTTAGATCGTGTCGTTCGTTCAATCAGTGCAATTGTCCGTTAAATCTGTTCGGTGGAGTTTCGAATCAATTTTTGTCGCGAGCAGTTCTTATAGATCCAACGCATGACTGGTCTTGGTTCAAACAAGCGCTTCATATAACCCAGCAATCGATGCAATCAGGTTTATACTAACAACACTTTATCGTTATTCGATTTGAAAATACATTTTAAAAAAACCTAAATTTTTTCGTTAATTTATTTAGGGGTCATCCAAAAATAGCGTAAGACGATTTCGGTGGAGGGGGGGGGGGTGTCAAATATTACTGTTTTTAATGAATGAGCGAAGTAGTTAAACTTTCAAACAAGTAGTTGCAAATTTTCAACAAAGAAAGATGAATTCACAACACAAAATGTAAAAATTGATATTTCAATCAAGGACATATTCTCATTTAAAGACAAAAACAGTTCCTCAACGAAGGCAATTTTTCAGACCAAGAAAAAAGAAAATTTCTTCAAAAATGTGGAATTTTAAAGTGAAAAATACGAGCTTACTGCAAAACAGTGAAATTTTTAACTAAATAATTGAAATTTTAACAAAAAGATGGATATTGAACGAAGAAGATTAATTTTCTGCTATAAAAAACAAATTGTCAAGAAAATAAAAAAAATTTTGAACCAGTTAGTGGCATTTTCAAGCTAAAAGACGAGCTTTCTACAAAACAGTTTAACTTCGAATGAAATAATTAAATTTTTATCCAAAAAGATGAATTTTCCAGCAAGAAGACTAATTTTCTATTCAAAAAGAAGAATTCGCGACAAACAGCACAAACTTACAACCAAGTAGTTGAATTTCAATGAAGAAGATTATTTTTTACAAAAAAAAATGATTTTTAATATGATAAATAAATTGCTAACCAAATAATTAGTTGAATTTTCAACCAAGAAGATTGATTTTTCACCGAAAAGGACGAATTTTCAACCAATGACATAAATATCCAACCAAACAGTTCAATTTTTCAACTGAAAAGATAAATTTTAACCCAAAAATGGAAGAAGAAAATTTTCATTACAAAAATCAGCTTTCAATAAAAAAAAATAATTTTCTACAAACCAGGTGAATTTTTTACCGAACAGTTGAATTTTCATGATAAATATGCAACTTAATCAGATGAATTTCTGACAAAAATATAATAGTTGATATTTGAACAAGAAAAGATTTTAATTTTCAATGAAAAATATTTTGATTTAACCAAGAAAGACAAATTTTCCACAACGTACTTGAATTCTCAACTGAAACAGATTAATTTTCAACCGAATAGATGCATTTTGAACCAAAAAATTGATTTTCTAGTAAAAATAGAAGAGTTTTTAACAAAATGAATACATTTTTCACTAAATAGTTGAATCTTTAACCAAGAAGATTTTTTTTCTACCAAAAAGATACATTTTCAGCCAAATAATTTAATTATTATCTACAGAATTTTACTTTTAAACAATACATAGAATAGTTAAATTTGTATTTGAAAAATTATTTTTAGTCTAAAAATGCGATTTTTTTTAGAAAACAGTTGAATTTTTAACCCAACATTATGAATTTCCAACAATAGAATTGAATTTGCTAACAAATAGTCCAATTTTCTACCAAATTGTTAAATTTTAAGCTAAGAGGTTGAATTTTCTACCGAGCAGTTAAACCTGTAACATATAAATATGAATTTTCAACAAGAAAGTTAACTTTCAACAAAAAAGAAGACATTAGTTCAACTTTTCATTGAGGAGTTGAATTTCCACCCTAAAAATATGAATTTCAACAAAAAATGTACCCCATGTAAGCCATCATAGAAAAATAGTTGCCCTCCCCCATCCAAAAGACTTGACGCAATTCATAAACAGCCCCAAATATGAATTTGCTTTCAGGTTTTTTTTTTTATGAATGTGAACACTATAATTAGAAAAACATAAATAAAGTAGAATTCATCATCTTATTATTTTTAATTTGAAAAGTTCATTCAAATCGTTAATATATTTGTACATGACCAATATATTATTATGAATACATTAATTTATTTATTTCAACATACATTGATTGAAGAAAATTTACAATCACTTCGTCCGGACAATGTTCTGGGTCCGCCGTAGCACATGCATTATTTCAGCCTTTTTTAATACCTATAAAGCGGGGCTAAAGTTATAATTTTCACTCCCCAGGGAGTAAAAACTGAGGTCAGAGGCGAATAATGAAAAGTATCAAACGATTAGTTGATCGCATTGACAGATTGTTTGGCACATTGGCGCAACTCGAAGCGATGAGTTTTCTGCAGTTTTCCTCTCCCCTGGCCAAACGTCCAGGCAAATGCGAGTACTTATTATAAAATCGGATGCATCCACGGGCTATCACTGATTGCAATTAAATTTATACAGTGATTCTAAGCATACCTTAAGGAAAGAAATATTTTCACAGGTCCATACCCATTGAAGTGGAGTTGTCTGGCGGTATATCTACTCATGCTAAAGGACTCAAATGATACTTTAACAGCAATAGACTTCTGTTTCACCGGAAATTTAAAATAAAATGACATAGTACAATAGGTTTTAATCGCAGTGCTACAGACCAGCCTTACAAGACAATAATAATAATATTAATAATAATACGCCGACTCAATGCTGTTTTGAGTTGCAACAAAAATGAAACAACATTTGGAAACAAAATCTCATTTCGAAAATATAACGAACAAGCTGCAACAAAAATTATCTCACTGTTTTTCTGTGCACGCCAAAGGCAAAGACACTATAGAGGAAATTGTAAAGAAGTGGTGAAGAGCACCTTTTGAACACGTGAGATGACGACATACTCTTCTCTTCTCTCTTTGACTTGATATACATATGAAAGCCAATCGATCAGTGAATAATTGACCTTGTTACAATTTTTAATGAGTACGAGATGAGTGTTGAACTGTCACCCTTTCATCTTCTGACGAGCTATCTATGATTAATTTTATTATTAAGGAAATTAGAAGGCAGCACAGAAAAAAAAATTTACTTTGAACAAAGAAACTGCGTAAAAATGTACGGAAACAAAATTGAACCATACTTTGTTCATTAAGTGATTCGAATATTAAAAACAATTTAATTATTTTTTTGTTTAGAAATTGAGTAAGGAAGTGAATATAACTGAAGTTCGAAATATGATTGTAAGGAAATGACCTGAAATAAATTCGAAACCCTGGTTTTTTCTGTAGGGCATTTCATAGAGGTAAATCTTTCATTTTATCAATATTTTAAAATATAAAAGATTTAGAAATCCATTATCAAAAAACTTTTCAAATAATAAGTTTAATAATTTTTAGACAGATTAATCAAAAATTAATAATTGCGAATTAAAAGCACTCGAAATTAAAAAAGAATGAAACGATTTGGAATTGAAAACGTTCAAATTGAACAATTCTACATGACGTGAACTTTTGAAAAGAGCATAATATTTCAATTGGAGTCCAAAGATATTACGATTTCTATCGTTTCTACATAAAAGTTTTTAAAATTGAATAATTTTCTGCTGAATTGAAGAATCTCGAAGTCGAACGATTAGAATTTTGAAAATTAGATCATTTAAAATTAAAAAAATTGAATACGTTTGAATTTCAGTAACCTTCAATTGAAAGCGATTAAAATTTGGCAATTTGAAATTGAAAACTAAATTGAATGTCTCAAAGTCAAAACAACTAAAATTCTACGACTTAAAATTGAAATTAAATAAAAAATATATAATTTAACATTAAAATTGATGAGACGAATTTTTCTCAAATCAAAAAATACACTCACCCCTATTTTCATCGTTTAAAATAAAAAAAATATCAGTAATATGCCTTTAAAATTGAATTATTCTGAAAAAAATGTTTGAAATAAAAAGTAATTTTCAGTGTGGAAATGCAAACGTTTTTACAATCGAACGTTAAAAATTAAATGAATCCAAAACTCATTCAAAACTGAAGATATTTGCAGTCACCAAGAAATGTGACATTTAAACTTTTTTATACTCAAGCTCTTGAACATTTAAGTTATTTTAAGTGACTTTAAATTGTTCAGAAATAAACAATTTTCAAATGGTTAATTATATTTTTCAGAATTCAGCTATTTTCAATTTTATTCAAAAATTATGAATAGGAAAAACTTCAAATAATCGTTTAACATGGAAATTCAGATTATTATCAGAATAATATATTATTCAGATAATTTAATTTTAATCTATATTGATTTTTAAGAACACAATTTTTAACTTTTCAATTTTAAATTGTTTAACTTTTAACACTTTACTTAGAATTATTATTCATTCTTGAAATTTTTTAGACAAATATTTTTCAATGTTAAATTATCAATTTTTTTAAATCTTAAAAGAAAAGCAAGAAAATTTTCAGATATTATATTGAAAATAAAAAATCAAGTGAAAGAATACAAAACAAGATTGCTATATATGATTAAAATGTTTCAAGTTGCTTGTAACTATATAGCCAAGCAATTGTGAATATTTAAATCTAAAATAATTAAATTGGAAACTGACTATTAAGGCTTTCGATATAAATTTATTAGAGAATAAATTTTCTTCTGACATGTTTAATATTTGGGTTTGAAACTACAACATTGTGAAATTAAAAATTGAAATTCTTTAAAAAAGGGAATTTCAGAGCAAGAATTTCGAATTATGATAATAAATATATTATTGGTAAGTATCATATCATGCAGTATTAAGTGATATTCAAAGTGTGCGGATAGATTGTTTTGCCAAAAAATCTTATTTCTGTCGATTGCAAACGTCTAAAGTTCAATTATTCTAAAAACTTTGAAAATCACATGTTTACTAATCGGAAACTTTCAAAATGATCTAATTCAAACTTGAAGCATTTGAAAATGAACAACTCCAAACTTTGCTTAAAAATTGACGAATTCTTAAATCAAGATTTAAAAATTAAGAGATAACGAAATATTATTTTAATTCTAATTATCCATAAAGTTCTCTTGATTGAAGTAATACAGACGAAAATATATTCTTTTAGAAGAGGTTTAAAGTTAATGACAAAATTCTTGGAAATTATAAAAAAGGTGGCAAGGAATTTCGAAAAAAAACGAGTTTGAATCTTTTAAATCGATATTTCTAATAGTTATGTAATGTCGATTTTTATATTAAAATCACTGAAATGAAAAGGAATTAAAAAAATGTTATATTTGCGGATTGAAAGTAATAATTATTACTTCTCTCCAAAAGAATTCAACTCCAAGTAAAGAGACCGAAAAAAAATCCTGTAAAACGAAATCACGATTTAAAAGTAAGACTGAAGTCCACTTCTGAAATGACGTGTTGCTAATTCAAGGCTAAAAAAAATTGATTAGTTGGCAATCTTAAAGCTTATACTCTTGATCACAAATTGCAACAGACTCGGCTGCCATTCACAGGCCTCAAATGCTACGCTAAAATTTTAACTAAAATCTGAATTAATTTTTTTTATTACTATACTAAAAAATGAGAATTTGAACAAATCGTATTATCACACCCTGTATTTTATTTATCAGAATTTCTTATGCAACAAACCCATCTTCGGAAAAATTTGGGTTACCTAGTTCTGTACTGCCACCCTTTCATTCGATATAGTCGTTTTTTATTCCTGTACCGTCGACTGGGGTGAATATGGATCAATATATGACTCCGTATACATTTTTTTTATGCGATTTCACTGTATATACTAAGAATACTGTTTATAGGGTATATGGAAAGTCTCGTCATGGAATAATACAATTCACTGAATTATAAAGCATACCAGTTGCTCCTTATTCACCCCGAATTATCTGTAATGGTCCCGGTCGAGAGAAGTATAATTTCTTGTTGTTGAAATTTTTCTGACGTTTGTCATTAGATTCAAATTTTGGACGCTGAAGAGTTCTTGAATCAATCTGAATTGAATTACTTCATTTGAGTTTGAATGTTATAGAAAGCGAAAACTAGAAGTTAGAGCATATAGAAGACAAACACGGGCGCTACATTCAAACAATTTTATTTTATTTCAAACCCAATGGTTTTTTAATAAAAGTACCGTTTTCCGGTATGAAATGACAACAACGCCAAAAATTGCACAAAAAGTATAAATTTAATGATTGATTGATAACCTGAAAGATAATGAAAATATGAACAATTTTGCGATTTAAAAAAATGACAAATACCAGTTTTTGAAGAAGAACGCTTATATAAGATTATTCCAAATTGTAAATCTTCTCTGAAATTTGACTATTTTCTTTAAAAATAACCAATTTTTGATGGGAAACCTTGGCAATACCTTGAGTTGTTCAAAAATTGTGAATCTTCTTTGAAATCTACATGTTTTTCTTTTACTGAAAGAAATACCGATTAGCAGTGTAAAACCTTAACATAATCTAAAATTGTTATGAAGTGCTAAATTCTTTTCGAATTATAAGTTTTTCAAATTTAAAAATACCGATTCCCGACGAAAAACATTAACATGATGCAAAATTTTCAAAATATTCTGTATCTTGTGAAATCATAATGTTTTTTGTTTGAAAACACCAATTTTCGATGGAAAACGCCAACGTAACCTAAAATTATTAAAAGCTTGCGACTTTTCTTCGAAAAATAATTTTTTTAAATAAAAATACCAATTTCAGACAAAAAAACATCATCCAAAATTGTTATAAGATTCTTATCTTGTTCAAATGATGATTTTTTCTTAACCTACCAATTATGGATTTAAACCGTCAACATAACCTACAATGATTCAAAACTTATGAACCTCCTTTGAAATATAATAATTTTTTTCAATTAAATATATTATTTTCTAACAAAAAAACACTTACATTCAACGCAACAGAAAATTGTTCAAAAAAATCTTCTTTGAAATCTAATGAGTTTTGTGTAAAATGACCGATTTCAATTTAAATACACAAACATAACCTAAAACTGTTCAAAAATTAAACATCTTGTTCGAAATGTACAGATTTTTGTTTTAAAATACTAGTTTTTGGTGAAAACGCTATCGTAAACCAAAACGTTTGAAAAATGTTGAACCTTTAAAATCATTACAGTCATTTTTGTTCAAAAATGTCAACTTCCGGTAGAAAACGTTAACAAATTCTAAAAACGTAAGTTAAAAAATTGTAATCTTTGAAATTTGATAGTTTTTGATTAAAAATACCCATTTCCGGTGCAAAATGCTAACAAAACCTAAAATTCTTAAGAATTGTGAATCTTGATGTTCTTTGTATGAAAACGCTAATTTTCCGTAAAAAGCAGTAACGTAAACAATGTATGATATTTTCAATAAATTATTAATTTATAAGGTTTTCTATGATTTTTCTTATTATGTATGTTCTAGATGTATCATAACGTTTAAAATTACCCAATATTTAACTTTATCTATAAAATTTACACAAAATATCCATTGATTATTGCACAAAGATTTTGTAGAGAAACCTAACCATACATAATCAAAAATAGCAGATATCGTAATCGTTCATTCAAAATTTATAATTAGTTATTTGCATATTTTTGCGTTTTCTTCCCCTTTAGGCTGAAGATATTATTACCTAGCAAATTTTTTTATTTAAAAAATGAATAACGAAAATAATTGTACGCATAATTTTGAAATGAAAAATGTTCATAAAAACGTGACAAATATCATTGCAAAGAACCTTACGATTAATATAATGAGCTTTTGTAAATTAAATTTGAATAAGAATTTCAACTATTGTTTCATTATTTACGCTTGGATTTTTAAAATAAAATTTGTTGCAATAATCGATCGGCCTCTTGTTGTCCATTTCACAAATCAAATTGAAGATAACGTATTTTTATACCTGATTATACACTTGGAACACCCTCAAAAGGGATTATTTATAGGTTTCACTGTTAAAATTTCAAATTACGAATATAAAATATCTTCAAGTAATAAAAAGAGAATTTGGGTTTGAAAAAGAATGATTGCAAGATTTTCGAGACATATTGGTACACCACTTTTTGCAGACAGGAAAATATTTATTTCTTTCAGGAAATGCATCCGCATAATTTCTCTGGATCAATACAATTTTCCATGATTCAGATTTCTTTTCTGTAGTCTACAGGAATGAAGCGTTGGAATTTTTATATAATATAATTAACATAAATAGTGGAATCGGTCTAATGAATGAAATTCCTAGCTATGTAGTTCTCAATTTGAAGGTGGCATATTCTTCTTGAAGATGCAAAACTCATTTGCATTCAAGGACACGTTGCATCCAACAAGACGTCTTATATAAACGTCGCCGGAATTGCTCGACACGTCGAGTTTCGCGCTCGTTGGTAAGGTAAGCTATAATAACATTTCTCCTTCTCGGTTCCTTCAATGTTTCCGTTTCTACTTTTTTCTGTGATTCTCTGCTTTTCTGTGCCTCGCTGAAGCCCATTAGAATTGCAGCTCCACCATATCGGCCGCGAAAAGCCGGAAGTCAGATAACCGCGCGCGTTTTACACGTAGGTGTATAACCATAAACCATAAAATCTAAAAAGCGTGGCTGCACTCTGATAACGCTTTTATATGAAATAGCCGGGCTGTTCACTATGTAGCGATGTGCACTTTTGGTCTTTTTGCATACCGACGCGGCAAAAATTATACATTTTTGCGTGCTTGTCCGAACGCACATAAATATTTCAATCAAACATCAAGCTATTCATTTTATTTGTCGGGGATTTAGACATGTTACACGGAAAAAAATATTTGCTTGAAAATTCAGTGACTTTATATCATAGCCTTGCATATAAGAGAAACTCAATTGAAATTCAGAACCTTCCGTATTCAAAAAAATGATTAATCACCATCTGAAGAGCATGTAAAGTTTTAACAGAGTTTTCGATACAAAGTTTGGAAAACTGAGCGACAGTGGCTGAAAATTTAGTACGTAAGGGCTTTATAAATTTTTAAACAAGAAATCTGCATTCTAAGCGACAGTTTATGAAAGTTAAAAATACGATTTTTCAAAAAAAAAAAGTTGTTTTTGAAATTATTGATATACAATCTTAATTTTTTTAACTATTAATGCACAGTTCAAACATATGGTCACACACACACACATATATAATCGCATGCTTGAACGCTTTAAAAACCCTACCTAAACTGCCTAAACTCGTGTATTTCTACCACATGCACTAATCAACTTCGCTATCGAACGGCTTGGATCTTAGTTACAAAATCTCGGCAAGTATTTTGAGGCAGCGGTGAGCCTCAATCATTTTCCAACTCAAAGTTGTTGAACTAAATTTTTTTCAAAGAAAAAATTTTTTTGATGATTAATAAGTAGTTCTAAGGCAAATTGAACATTTTCGAGAGGCTTTAATACAACAATTTTTATTTAAAAAGAATGTAGGATTGAATTTTATCAATTTGAAAAGAGGCAAATTTGAAGCAAAAATGCTTCAATCACCTTGATGACCAAAAACGATTTTCTGTTATACAAAAGCCTGCATAAAACACAGTCTGCAATTTGTCCAATTAATACTTTTTGTCTTTGAATGTTCAAAATCTTTAAAAAAGATCCAATAGTTATAAATAATGGAGAAAAGTTGAAAAAAAAATTCTTTAATAACCTCAATGACTAAACAATTCTTTCATCATACTTTTTATTTAGTTTTAACTGCGGGATCATTTTTCAAAAAAACAATTAAAAATATGTATGTAAAAGGAATATTCGAATTTTACTTATTTCAGGGTGCACAGTCTTCCCCTTTTTTTCTTAGTTTCCTCTTTCTTCTTGAAATTCCCCTTTTTTCCCCTATTCTGAAAAACTTCTCCTTTTTCCCCTTTTTTCAAAAAATTCTCTGAAATTAGTAACTGTACCCATTATTGAATAATAATAATTAAAGCAAGTATAGCACTTAAATAAATTATTCATGAATAAGAAAGTAACAATAACAATACAAAACATACAATACTTTTTGAATAAGTATTAGAAGGTGGACACTTTATATACCTTGTGGGTTGGCATTCGACAGAACTGAAAAAAAATGGAATCAGTAAAATTTAACGATTTCAAATTCAAAATATTCCCTATTGGTTCAAAAATTATGACGAATTTGTTATACGTTTTGCTTTTACTAGTGAACGTTAATACAAAATTACGAAAAAATAAATTTTTTGCGCAGTAACAATTTTTTTGAAAATGTGGTGAAAACATGTTTTTTTTATTGAGTCATATGCACACATTTAAAAAAAAGTTGAATATATCAAACCTGAAATTTATTCAGCTTGAACCAAAGAAACATTTTACCACTTTGCTCTCTCGGAGAAACGTTTATCGTGATTTAGGATTTTTGGGATTTAATTTTTTTTGCGTTTTTGGAACGTTATATACACCACAAAAAAAATGTTTCCCGCATGAATAGAAAATGATAACATGTTTCTTTGGTTCAAGGTGAAGAAAATTCAGGTTTGAATCAATCCAAAAAACATGTTTTTATACATTTCCAAAAAATTGTAAAGGAGGCAAATTTGTTTTAATTCTTACAATTTTTAATTGGAAATTTAAAGAAGAGAATAGAAGATATTAACCGATTTCAAAAAAATTAGTTATACTTGATATTGATGTCGGACCACACATTTTTATCCCTCAGTTCAAACGATTCGATTAATTTTAACATTTTTACTTCCCTCTAATGAAGAGTGTAGTTTTAAATTTATATTGAAAGTAATAATTAGAGTAAGAAAGAAATGACAAATCCTGGAAATAAATATTTATGAGAACGATTTTGAACATATCAAAAACGTATTTAACTAATTTTATTTTATTCTCGGACTTTTTTATATCACTGTGAATGGATTACCAACGACCGGAGTATAACAAATTTTCATAAATAAATTTTTTAATGGCAGAAATCATTGAACAATCGTTGAAAATTATTTAAAATTATAACATTTCTTATAAAAAGATTGTTATTTTCGACACATAAAAATAAATGTTTAATTTTTCCCCTATTTTCCCCTTTTTCGTGAGAAGATCACCCTATTTCCCCTTTTTTAAGCTTCTTTTACGCTGTGCAGTGTGCACCCTGTTATTTCAAAAAGTGCTTGATACTTGATTCTTCATAGATTTGAACCGTTTAGAAACTATATAAAACTGATAAACAATAATTTTCAATATGTAGAAAAAAATGTATTTGAATATTACCTATTTCAAAAAAGTGCTCGATACCTTATTCTTTTTTTGAATATGTAATACTTCGAACTTAGAAAAAAACATAATTCTGTAAAGGAAAGTCGGGTGCAAGAACATTCCGGTTGAAAATGATTGAGTCTTACGGTGGATGAAAAATATTAGTATGCTTCCTTCTTGCATGCTTAATTATTTAAATTTCAATAATGTGTAATCGATAATATATAAAATCTATACCATAAAATAAATTACTAATAAGTTTACAAAAATGTTTTTTGACTATTCCTTTCCCTTGAATATCTTGCTTTAAAAAGGAATTAATTTTTTTTAATATTAAAAAAGAAAGTAATAATAGTATTTCAAACATTTGTAAACCTTGTTACCTTGTTTTATGCTGCCATAGTTTTGTTTGTCATTATTTATATGTTAAATAACAATTATCTAAGTACATGGGTGATTGCCAAAAGGTTAGTGATTTTTAATCCCAGAAATTTTCTATGATTAATTAATTCTTTTTTTAAATATCTCGATTTCGTTTGAAAATTGCATATAAAAAACCACAAATTCAAAATTAGGAAATTGTTGAGTAACATCAACGTCATTTTATATTATTAATTGAGATTCGCAGCTATCACTTATATTGAATTGAAAAGAATAATAATCAAGAAGAAGGTTCAATTCCAATATTTCAGCTACAAAATTCTTGAAAATTAAAAAGACCAAGAATCCAGGGATTAAAATTGAATGTCAGACGTTCAAGTGGATTTTGAATTTTGGAATTAATTTCTTGAATTCCAATATTTTAGAGTAAGGGATTTCGAAAAGCACTTCAAAGTCTGTCCCGAATTGACAATTAGTCTTTACAATTGAACAATATTTCATATGTTAAAAATGGAAATTCAATGTTAATGAAATTGTTTTCAAGATGCACTGAATGGGAGCAATCAATATATGTAAATTATTTCGAGAAGCAATGCTAGTAGACCGACAAAAAATTAATTTTGTAAAAATCCCAACATCAATAAACGTGATTATTAATATTCCTCATTTTTCAGATTATCCCTGTGGAGTATAGCAAGTTTCATTCTCGATATTGCCCGTTGGATATTATATCATAGAAATTTTAAATATTTGAAAAACTGCAAATTGGATGAATATTTTCAAAAGATAAAAAAATTGAAAGAAAATAATTCAGTCCCAAATTTTAAGTCTTCCTAGGGCATATCTCAGTTATACAATTTTGAACATTCTAGGTGAGAAATAAAAAGAATCCATTTAACAGGATTTTCAGGGGTATTTCGAATTGAGAGCAGTATACCACGGTGAAAGATTCGGATTATTGGATATTGAATTTCATTGAAGATTTGTAGACTCCGGGAATGAAAAATCAATGCTAGGTTACACGGGGTAGCCGGTGAAGGAACGCGTACTGTACAGTACACTATTTAAATGAGGATTGCACAGAAAACTCATGATTCTATGCATTATATCTCAAAATATTCAATTAGAAATCCTCTTTAATTCTTATATTACTAACTCAACTTTAAGCTTTAGTTTTTATTAAAAATTTTCTATACTTATATGGCTACGAAATTATATAGGAAAAATAAGGAAGAATGTCTGAACTTTTAAATGGCCAAAATTTATGTAACCAAATATATCTATGGTGACCGTCACATAGCGAAAAAATTACTAGTTATTATTATCGCTACCGTTTGAAAATGTAACCTTTTCTAAGTTAATTTTGCAAAAACATAACTATCGTTTTTATCAGTCACATTTTAGAATTAAAAAAATCACTTGAGTTGTTAAGTAACTTCCTCCAATTAATTTGAAGAGAGAACCCAAGGATTTTTGAATTTAATAGAATTTACCCTGAATCCTTTAAAATTCCCTCAAAATTCACTGAATTGCATGGATCTTTTTTGAACTTCCATTTTTTCTTAATTAACTCTGAAGACTTTCAAATTAACCTGAAATTCTTACGAATTTTATCAGATCTTTATTCACTGATTCCAGCTAATTCTACTCTCTCTGATTAACTTACTTCACTTGAATTAGTTCTAATTTATCTTGACTTCGTACGAATTTCATCGAATTCTCTTTAATTCCCTAAAATTTTTCTAAATTCATTCCAATTTTATTGAATACAATGGAATATTTTCGATTACAATTTTTTTTTCAATTCATTTGAATTCATTTTATTTTCTCTTCATTGTTCCTAATTTGAAATACATTTTTTAATTATTCTAAATTTACATAGTTCTATTAAATTTAATGGATTTTTTTGATTGACCCTGACGTGTTCTAAACTAACCTTGAATTTTTGGCATTTTATCAAATTCTTTTAAATGCCCTTGAATTTTTCTCTACAGAAATGAATTTAATGACTTTCATAAATATTTTTAAATTTTCTGAATTTACCTGAATTTTTATCAATTTCATCGAATTCCTCAGATTTCTCTAAATTTCACTAAATTCACTAAAACTTCCAGCCCTTAGTTCTCCTCTCATACTCATCCGCACTACCATTATAGCCCTTCCCTCATTTCCTCTACTTACCTACCCCTCATTTACTCTTACTTCTCCTCCCGTAATTTTTCGTAATTTCCCCCACCTCCGTTCCTCACAAAATCCCTCACACTCCTTACTCTCTTATTTACCCCTCACTCCCTCTACTTTCTTAATCCTAATTTCTTCTCACTTTGCTCATTTCCCTTTCCTCACATTCCTTACTCTCTTATTTCCCCCTCATTCCCTCTACTTTCCTACCCCTAATTTCCCCTCTCTTTCCTCATTTCCTTTTCCTCATTTCCCATCACTTTCCCTACATTTCACTCACACATTTTCAATCACATTTCCTACTTCCCCTCCCCTCAAATCTCCTCACTCTGCCTACTTCTCCCCTTATTCCATATACTTTACCTAACTCTCATTCACCCTACTCCATCACTTATCATAACCTGCTTAATTTCTCTAGTTACCCTCTCCTTACTTCCACTAATTCTCCTTTCACACTTATCCTACTTCTCCTCCCCTCATTACGCCTAATCCCTCTTTATTTCCTCTATAACCCGCATAACTCCCCTTTCTTCCACTCCTTCACTTTCCTTACTTCCCCTACTTCTGTTCCACACATCCTTCCTCACTTCTCCTACGAGCAATTCCATGACGAATCATTTGAAGAATTTCAGCTATCGTTAGTAATTTTGACGAAAATCCTAGTATCAGTTCTTTTAGGTGTTGAAAGAAAAACTCTAAATTCATTTCATGAAAAATTCAAAAAATGTAGGAGATATTCTAAATTGAAAATTGTGGTTCTTTTTTTTCTTTAATTTTTTGATAGAAGCTTACAATGTCCTCCACAAGTCCTGTGAATATCGAAATGGGATCTCCCGTATTTTTCGAGGAATACTTTAAAACACACCCCAAAACGATGCACACGATGTGAAAAACTATGTAAATAACAGAAGAACAATAGGCGAATATTATACTCGTATTCACTAACTTCAGAGTTCAGATTGTCGGGCTAATCCACGAAATTTTCAAGATTCACTTCTTTAGCTTTTTGTATTGTCCTATCTGTCTTATGTGTCGTCTTTTTTCGAGTAAGTGAAAAAATTGAATTTTACTATTTTTCATGAAATAACAAAGTTCTCAAAGGGGACATCCCAATTTGTACTCCCGGTTCATAAGGGGCTAACCCCGTACGGAGTCTTATGGAGATTATTGATTGTTTGGTAGTCCCGTGCGATTTTAAGAGAAAAAGGACCAAAATTTTCAATGTAGAATATGTCCTAAGTTCTTCGCATTTTTCCAAAATTATTTTAGGGGTTTTCACTCAACACCTGAAAGAATGGATACTAGAATTTTCATCAAAATTAATAACAATAGCTGAAATTATTTAGTTGAATTGACATGGAATTACTCCTACTTCCTTTTCCCTCCACTTCTTCTATTTCCCCCTCATTGCTCCGACTTTTTCTGCCCTCGTAATTTTTCCTTACTTCCTCTTCTTGGAAGAATCTATGACGGACGGAAACTGTAAGGGTTTCTGTCAGGGGCTACGAAACCCCAAAAATGGTCACAAATAAAAAAATTATCAACAACTCA
This sequence comes from Andricus quercusramuli, assembly GCA_932178445.1. NCBI lineage: Eukaryota > Metazoa > Arthropoda > Insecta > Hymenoptera > Cynipidae > Andricus > Andricus quercusramuli. Next base: position 84,160 of record CAKNXH010000438.1, read on the forward strand.
TAAAGTTTTAAACAATTTTTCAATCTATGGAGGCCCATGGGCAGACAAAAAACTGATTCACTGGAGTACTTGTTTAAATATTTTTTTAAACAATTGAATAAAATGTCAAGTGTCATATTTATATTTTTCAAATCTATTTTCAATAATTTTGACCAACTTTATAGTACATTTACCTCTGATTTTATTAAGGACTTCACTGGGTCCCAGGGCAGTAATGAACCTTCGAACGGTCCTGGTTACTAATATTAAAATAATAATATGGTTATTTATTACTTTCCTGTATCAGCTACGCGCAAAATGTTTAATTTCCTTTAAAAATGGTTATAAAAGTAGTTCATAACATAAGTGTTCTCCGTCAAAACAAGTTACAACTTTCTTCACGTTATTGTTTATAAAAACTTATGCGAATGATTAAAGTTTAATTTTTTTCCTCACTTTTTTAAGAGATGATATTATACAGCAGAAAAGTTTAAAAGCCTGCCACATTAACTCATAACACCTCCGAATACGAAATTTATTTTTCTGTTAGCATTTTCTCCGTTTGCACTTTTCCGACTTAAGTTTTTCTTGCAGAGAACGGCTTAATTCAGTACTAATTTATCTCGAAAGTACTCCAACATTTTCTGGTAAAATAAAAATTCAGTTTTCAAGGAAGTTTTTTTCGTCTCCTGTATAATTGTGAAAATGTAGGCTAGGCCCTTATAGTTTTCATTTCTGTACCTCTTTGTGTAAATATAAAAGGTTGCTTTACTTATTACGAGTGTGAATTTCTGCGGACTATTCTTTTTCGCGTATAAAGGAATCTCGCAAAGAAAAATGGTTTTGGCAATGTGGATTGTGGATATTGTTGATGGGCACTTGAGCCACCAATACTCACACCCAGCCTCACAAATGGATAATATGTTCCTGACGACGTTATGAAAGTCAGCCAGACAATAGTTCAGACTGTATATCTAATATTAGACACGATAACAATGTGCATTCTACTTTCGTAACGATAACAGTAGAATGTAGTCTATTATCCTGTTGGCCTATAATGCGACAAGGTGATAAATTTTCCACTCTGGCCAAGTATGTTGCAGGTGACATAGATACAAATTTAATATTCATATTGAAACTTTTGATTTTCCAATGCGCTGATTATTTTTTGTATTTGATCTCTGAACTTGTGATTGGCTTCGATCGAATCTTCAACGACCTGCCGTTTGTAAATTTAATCTGTTCTTAATTTTCTCTTTCACCTTTTTTTATCCCGCGTCCTTTGGCTGATCATTTGAATTTTCTTTTTTTCGATAGCTTTTTCGATGTTTAATAGGAAAGCCATGAGTTTTACTAGGAAAGGTTCAAGAAGATCTCTTATGTCTTCCTCCCTAAAATAAGAGATTTTTTTACATTCATTCGTATGTTGCATTGTTTGGCCGGAAAATGGAATTTTTTATTTTTTAAAAAACTATCTCGATTATAAAAAAACTATGCATTTTATCAAAAACTGGTCTTAAGAAAATTTGTAGAACATTTTAGGACAAGCAATTTTGATGGTTCAAATGAGAACTGTTGGCCAAAATAGGCTGGTTCACGAATTTGTTTTTTAGGCCTGAAAAAAGTATGCTAAAGTTCAATCCAATCTGTTTAGTCTCTCGAAAGTTATCGCACCAACAGACAAACAGACATCTTCGTAAAAATCTTTTTTTTTCTCACCCAGGGGATCTCAAAACTGGTAAATTTTATGGAAATCGACAAATTCAAATTCTGCATAGAAGTAATACCGTCTCATTGGGAATGAAATGTAAAAATGAATGATAGATTGCTACTAGAATCATTTTAATAATACTGTTTTCTCTTTCAATTATAACTTCTATAAACGAATTTCAGAATCTCTCGTGGGTTCTCCCTTATCTCCTATAATTTCCAAATTAGTTATTAAAGACATTTTGAATAGAGCTCTTAATAATTTAAGTTGAAATTCATTCATCACAAACTGTGCATAGATCATATCTTATATTATAGCTATTGTTTCCTCGTATAAGATTCATAAATTCGTAAATACCACTAAAAAATTGAAGATTTTATCAAGTCCACAATTGGAAAAATAATTAATTCAATTAATTACCCTGATTTATGAATTATTGAAACACCCAAAGATGAGTTCATGTCAAATTTATACAAGACAACTCAGATCAGCTTAAAATAGCCTGATTACAAAATAATTATCCACTTTAATTATTCAATAGAATTAATAAAGAGAGAGTTCATAAAATATACATTAGTTCTTGTAAAAAAACAAAATGGATTGAAACTAAAAAAAAATAACCTCTAAGTCTCCTTCCCTCATGCTAAAGATCTTTCTGTACGCTAATATATGTCTTTAAAGGAATATAATATTGATATTCATTTAAAAAAAATTATAGACCGAATAGATTTCCTTTTCTTTAAACTAAGATACAGTCTAAAAAAGTGTGAACGATTCTAAGATATTCTACGTTAAACAAATTCGACAAAATAATTGTTTCATAATTATTTTCATACAACCAAAGGTAAAAATTGACTATTAAATGATTTAATAATACTGTGAATCTGTCTTATTGTTGCTGAAGAATCGTATGACATAAATAAATTTCTACATGGAATAACTTCGTCATTTATGAAATGGTCGAAAAAAGAATACAGTTGGATTTAGAAACTCCAAGTCCGCTGAATAGATAGTTTTTTCAATATTATTTTTTTTTCTCAAAAATATTACACTTACCTTTTTTTGATGCATGAAAAGAGTCATGTCTGGGAACATACTGTATGTCATAGACTAATGTAGTTTTGGGTAGCATAATTCTCTCCTTGTTGATTTTGTAAACAGCGTATTTGAAGGCCAGCTCGGTGCTGCTGTTTCTTTGGTCATGAGTGAATAGTGCTCCTAAAAAAAGTTAAATTTTTTTTTAAATGATGATAATTATTATAATAATTTGGTTAATTTCATTTAAAGAAAACATTTCTCACCAACATCTTATAATATCATTTTTAGCACAGTACTAAAATTTCACAAAGTCATCGCCTGTTATTATAAATCAGAATTTCGATTGAGACCTTGTGTATAGCTTTATATCACCAAACAATTCATGCTGCTTTCATTTTCATCAATATATGACTCATAAAAAACCCTTGAGAATCACCTATGTTTGACAAATATTTTGCTGAACTGGAGCACCTATTTTGGTAATAAGGTTCTTTGAAATGATACCCAGGATTCATAGATGTCTCATACAGAATACATATTTCCATTTCCGAAGTAATTCGCTCAAAACGCCGGAAGCTATTTGTCGAGAAGGATAGACCTGCAACGACGCAGCAAAAGGGTTTTAAGGTGCACTTTTAACCTATGCCCTCCGGAAATTTTGAGGGCTAATGTATGCGTTTGGGAAACTTTTAAAGGTCATGTACATAAAGAAGAAGACCGCTATTCTGAAGAAAGAAAAAAAACCTTCTGTAAAGATTTGTGTAGAGGGCTATAGATAAAGCCGCGTCAAAGGAATAGAGGAACTATCACAGGGTGGCCTCTAATCTTCATTTTCAAAATTCCCTGTCTTTTCCCAGATTATTTTTCCTGAATAATTAATAATTCGCCCTGGTTATTAATATTTTGAAAACAAAATCCCAATCTTGTAAAATTTTGATATAAAATCTTTTGCAAATGGATTAAAGAAATTTTTAATTTGGATTTATATATATTTAATTAATTACTCTAGGCCGACAAAACCTAATCTAATTGAAAAAAAGTAAAAAGTGACATATTTAATGTGAAAAAGTGACCAATAGCGACTAATTTCTAACTCAAAAAGTAACTCGATGTGAATAATCTGATTTCCTTTTGGATTTCAACAAATGTAAAAGAATTCGATTTATAAGACTTCGAAACAATCAGAGTGAAACAATAAAAATTGGCTGCAAAAAATGGTTAAAATCCGAAAATTCCACTGATTTCAGGTTAATTAAAGGTTAATCAAATAAAAATTCAAGTGGATTCAAAACAATTCGAAAATATTAAAGACTTCAGTAAGTTTAAAATCAATTTAGCTTTCAAGGGAATTCAGAAAAATTTCATGAAATGGAAGCAATTCAAGGTGATTTAAAAAGATTCAGGATAAATTGAACAAAAACTAAAAAAAGTTTCAAAGAATCCTTTAAATTGAGTGAATTTACAAGAATTCAAGTAAAGTGAAAATCAAGAGAATTTGGATGAATATAAGAAACAAAATCGATCACTTCTTGTGAACAAATATTACGAAATCTATTGAAATATTCAAGAATAACGAAAAATTCTCTGAAATCGGATATTTCCTGAAATACTTGAAAATTTATGAAAATACCTTGGCAATTTGGTGAAATCGTTCAATATCTTCCAAAATTCTAGAAAACTTTCTAAATTTAAGTTATACTGTAATCAATTAAGAATGCCTTGGAATCTTTTAAAATTTTACAAAATATTTGGAATTCTTAGAATTCCCATTAAATTTATTAAATTAATGTAGAATTCTTTGGAATACTTTTAAATACCTTAAAATATTTCCAATCCTTCACAAAATTTTTAAATACCTTCCAATTTTTTAGATCTCTTGAAGAATTTTCGGAATTAAAGAAAAACTAAATTCTTTCGAATTCTTTCAAATCTCTTCAAATAATTTTAATCTATTGTAAATTCCTTGAAATCTTTTAAAATATTCTAAAATCTCTTGAAATACCTTGCCATTTTTTAAAACTCTTGAAAATTCTTCGAAATTAAAATAATCAAAAATCTTTCAAATTCTTCCAAATATCTTTATGTAATTGAAGTCTATTGAAAATTCCTTGAAATCTTTCAAAATATCCTGAAATCTTTAAAATTTTCTAAAATATTTTGTAATAACTTGCTATTTTTTAGAACTCTTGAAAATTCTTCGAAATAAAAAAAAACTATAATCTTTCGAATCCTTTGAAATCTCTTCAAATAATTAAAATCTATTGGAAATTCCTTGAAATCTTTCCAGGTATCCTAAATCTATTGGAAACTCTTTGAAATCTTTTAAAATATTCTAAAATCTCTGAAATTTTCTAAAATCTTTTGGAAATACCTTGCCATTTTTTAGAACTTTGGAAAATTCTTCGAAATTAAAAAGAACTAAAATATTTTAAATACTTTGAAATCTCTTCAAATTATTGAAGTCCATTGAAAATTCCTTTGAATCTTTAAAAATATCCTGAAATCTTTAAAATTTTTTAAAATCTTTTCAAATACCCTGCCATTTTTTAGAGCTCTTGAAAATTCTTCGAAATAAAAAAAAAACTATAATCTTTCAAATCCTTTGAAATCTCTTCAAATTATTAAAGTCTATTGGAAATTCCTTAAAGTCTTTCCAGGTATCCTAAAATTTTTGAAATTTCCTGAAATCTTTCGAAATACCTTGTGAATTTTTAAAGCTCTTGAAAATTCTTCAAAATTAAAAAAAAACTAAAATCTTTTAAATCCTTCGAAATCTCTTCGAATAATTAAAATCTATTGGAAATTCCTTGAAATCTTTCCAGGTATCCTAAAATCTATTGGAAATTCCTTGAAATCTTGTGAAATATTCTAAAATTTTTGAAATTTTCTAAAATCTTTTGAAATACCTTGCTATTTTTTAGAACTTTCGAAAATTCTTCGAAATTAAAAAGAACTAAAATCTTTTAAATCCTTTGAAATCCCTTCAAATTTTCGAAGTCCATTGAAAATTCCTTGGAATCTTTCAAAATATCCTGAAATCTTTAAAATTTTCTAAAATCTTTTCAAACACCTTGTCATTTTTTAGAGCTTTTGAAAATTCTTCGAAATGAAGAAAAAATTATAATCTTTCGAATCCTTTGAAATCTCTTGAACTTATTAAAGTCTATTGGAAATTGCTTGAAATCTTTCCATGTATCCTAAAATCTTTAAAATTTCTTTTTTCAAACATCTTGCCAATTTTTAGAGTTCTTGAAAATTCTTCAAAATTAAAAAAAACTAAAATCTTTTAAATCCTTCGAAATCTCTTCAAATTATTAAAATGCATTGAAAATTTCTTGGAATCTTTCAGAATATAGTAAAATCTTTGAAGATATCTTGCATTTTTTTAAAGAACTTGAAAATTTCTTGGAGTTTTTGAAAATACCCTAAAATATTTCGAATCCTTTGAAATCTCGTGAAATTTTTCTTAGCTCTTAAAAATGCCTTGGAATCTTTAGAAAAACTCCCTAATCCTAAAATCACTTCAAATTATTGTAATCTATTTTTTTAACCTGAGATATTTCAAATCCTTTAAAATTCTGTCAAATTCTTTGAAAGATTTCAAAGTTCTTCAAACTTTTTTGGAATTCTTAAAACCCTTCTTATTAATAAAATCAATTGCAAATGTCTAAGAATCTTCCCAAATATCCTAAAATATTTGACAATCTTTGAAATCTTTGAAAATTCCTTTATATATTTGAAATCTTTGAAATCTTACGAGATCCCTCAATGCTATATTTTCTGAAATCTTAGGTTCATTACAATACCTTGAGAGCTTACTAAATACTAAACTTCCTTAAAATCCTTAAAATTCTCGGAAAGCTTTTCAAATAGCCTACATAATTTCAAAAAATGTTTTAGTTCACACGAGTATGCTTTCCTCGCTTTCTGGCGTCGTTTAGAGCAGCATTGTAGGTCATGTACTTGGCATTGTTACTTGTTCCTTTAAACTACCGTCAAACCTAAGACATAATATCATGAGAAAACTCGGAAAATATACTTTATACAAAAAATATCGTGTGTACCGAGGCAGCGAAGTCTTTTTACGATCTCACCTGTTTGGAAAAACTCACGCTCGGCCGTAAAAAGACTACTTCGCTGCCTTGGTGGACAATATACTAATAAATCCTTCAAAATTTTTTTGAATCCCTTGAAACTCTTCAAACTATTCCCGATATACAGACTCCTATGACTCCATGGCTGTATGTATTCTGAATGGAGCAATTGTAGGGGCTGTGTTGAATGGGTTCAAGCTATTGAAAATGCCTTGAAATATTTGGTAATACCCTAAAATATTTTAAATCCTTTACAAACTTTTGAAATTCGTTGAAATTATTTAAAGCTTGTGAAAATCTTTTGGAATTGTTTGAAATCTTTGAAATCTTTTTAAAGCTATTGTAAATTGCTCAGATAAAGAAAACTAAAATCTTCGAAATCCTTTGATATCGCTTCAAATTATATATATCTATTGAAAATTCTTTGGAATCTTTTGAAATATCCTAAAGTCTTCGAAGATTCCTTGAAATATTTAAGAAAATCTTTGAAATCCAACAAAATCTCTCAACTTTTGTAAATGAATTATTTTAAATTTATTGAAATATTAAAAAATCACGTTAAATTACATTAAATCTGATAATATTCCCTAAAATCCTACAAAATTGATTGAAATAACCAAAAATTAGAGGTCTGTAGTGGTTTGTTCGAATTTTCCATCCAAATTTTTACATGCTTGTAACTTTGGATTTATCGGAATGTAAAAAAATCTAACTGTATGCATATTTAATCTCTCCCTTTTACGGGTTTGAGGGCCTCCGCTCCCTGTACATATATTTACATTTCATCCTTAGCCTGAATTAACCGCTGCTTATATTCTAATGCTTCGCCTTACATAATAACAATAATATTAATACTATTCTTCTTAAACTTCTAAAATGAGCGATCTTCCAGGGCTTCCGTTTTCCCTTACTATCAAATGCATTTTCACCAATTTAAAAATTTAAAATTTTTACTAGTTACTTTCCTTTAAACAGGATTACCCGTTTGGCTCTGCCCTGATCCCTTGCTTTCTCTTATTTCTTACAGTTTTTTCATCCACATCACTCCCTGTTCTAATTCTATGTTCTGCCAATCCAGAAACCCTTCTTGTATATCACAAATCCTCCTCATTTTTTCCCTTTCTTCCTCCCATTTCGACTTTCCCAAATTTCCTCTCGTCGCCTTGTTCCGAACTTCGTCCAAGCATACTTGTGCTATTCTGCTCCCCTCTCCCCTTTTCAGCTTCTCTTCAAACCTCCAGGCTCTCTTAATTTGTCTCTTCACCATTTTCTTCCTTCCCAGTTCTTCCCTCAATAAGTATCATGGGCAACTCCAACTCACCCCCATTACCCTCCTCAGAAATCTCTCATGCATGCTTTCCACTTTCCTATGTTCCTTCCATCCCTAGACTTCCAGCCCATAACACAATACCGCCCATACCAACGCATCAAACAACCAGACCCTAATTCTCCAATCGTCATGAACCTTCTCTTTCCCACACCCCATAGTTGGCCCATTACTTTGCTCGCACATTCGATTCTCTTCCTCACATGCACCTCGTTTCCCCCTCCTGCCTCAAACCAAAAACCTAAGTAACAGAATTCCTCCACACTTTCCACTGTTTGTCCGTTCATCTTCCAAACGTAACCTATTTTGGTCTTTCTACTTCTGAAGCACATCACCTTGGTCTTCCCTACGTTCACCGACAGTTTTTTTGCTCCCACATACTCTTCGAAACATCTTATCATTAGGGTCATCCTCTTCTCATCGTCTGCTAATAGAACTACGTCGTCCGCGTATGCTAGAGAGTATAGTTTGTTACCTAGAATCGTCCTCCCTTTCCCTTTCTCCTTTAGCTTCTCCTCTAAGTCTGCCAGCAGCATATTAAATAGTAGCGGACTCAACGGGCACCCTTGCCTAAGACCTCTTTCTGTCCAGAAAACCTCCCCCCTTTTCCCCCCTATCTTCACCATAATCCTGGCTTCAGTAAAAATTTCCTTTATCCTCTTCACTAACCCTTCCTCTATTTCCCTCTCTTTCATTGCCTGCCATGGCACTTTTCTATTCACTGAGTCAAAAGTTGCTTTCAAATCTACGAACAAGGCTACTAATTTCCCTTTTTTTCTCCCTAAGTTTCTGTTAACCAAGTAGTTGAGTACGTAAATGTTATCCATTGTTCCCATCCCTTTTCTAAATCCCGTCTGATTGTGTGGAATACTTTGTTTCGCTTCTATCTGACTCTCCAATCTTTTTCTTAGAATTTCCGCGTATATTTTATAACCAACTGACATGAGGGTGATCCCTCTTTAATCTTCTACCTTCTTACCCTCCCCTTTCTTAACAAGCGGTACCACCAGCCCTATCATCCACTCCTCCGGCCACCCTTCTCCTTTCGAGACCTAGTTGCAGATCTTCCGCATCCCTTCCCTAATCCCTTCTCCTCCATACTTTATCGCTTCGTTCTCCATACCATCCTCTCCTGTAGCCTTGTTTCTTTTTCGTCTATCTATCGCCTCATTCACTTCTTCTCTAGGTTATTTCGTTCGCTTCCTCCATTTCTCCCTGGACTGTCTTTCTATTTTCTCCTTTGATCCTATTTTGTTCTCCCCCTAGCAGCTCCTTAATATAATCCGTCCATTCATCCATGTCTATTTCTTCATTCACGCCCTTCCTTCCTCCTCTTTCCCTGTTTATCACATCCCAGACCCTACCTTCTTTGATTGCGTTTTCTACTTCTTCCTTGTATTTCTCCTTTCCTTTTTGCTTTTTCCCTTCCAGCATCCTCTCATGTTCTCTTTTTGTCCTGTTGTACTCCGCCTTCTCTATTTCTCCTTTCCTCCATTTTCTCTAAGACTCTTTCATTCTCTCCTTACTCTCCCTGCATTTCTCGTCCCACCAGCCTCTCTTTCCCTCTTATCTTCCTTCTTTCGTATCTATCTCATCCCTTACCTCCTCAGCCGACCCTTTCAACCTTTCAATTAACGAGTCTACTCCCTTCTCCTTTTCATATCTAACGTTCTCCTTTTCCATTTTTTGTTCAAACACTTTTAATTTATCTACACCCCAGTCTCCCATTTTCGTGCTCCTTTCCCTCCCTCTTTCCTTTCTCCCTCTGCCGCGCTTATGGACGCCACCTTTCAGTGTAGCTATTACTGGGAAGTGCCCGGACCCTATCTCATTCCCCACATTCATACTGCATATCATATTCCTCATTCATTCTTCCGCCAGGATGTAGTCTATTACTGTTTCTCCCTTACCTATAAATGTGATCTCTCCCTTCTCATCACCTTTCACATTGCCATTACATATGAACCATCCTGTTTCGCCTGTTTCTCCTATTACTTCTAGTAACCTTCTCCCCTCCCTAAATAAAATCTAACTGTACATAAATCCGGCTTGCTGCCTGAGATAATTACAATTTTTAGATCAAAATTACTCTTGTTTTAATAAAAGAGTGAAGGCGAAATTTAAGTTGAATTTTTGAAACTGGGTTTATTCGAAAAAGTTTAATTTCGAAGATTTAATTTGACTTTTGGCTTCATTTTCCTAAAAAAAAAAGTAATTTTGATATTAAAAATTGTAATAATGTCTCTAAATTTGTATTGAAAATTCGAATGAACGACTGTACACCTATACTTGAGAGCTTTTAAAATCCGTCAAAATCGTTGAAATTCTGGTAAATTGGATAAAGGCCCTTGTAATATTTTGAAAATACCTGAAAATATTTTAAATTATCCTAAAATATTTAGAAACCTTCGGAATACCTTCAAATTATTGAATTCTGTCAGGAATTTCTCTTGAAATTCTTTTAAAAAACTCAAAATATTTCAAGTCTTTTGGAATATTTCAAAATACTTTCAAATTATTGAAATATATTGAAGATTTCTTCAAAATAATTCCGAAAAATTCAGAAAAAGTGAGTAAAAGTGATTCTGTGACAGCTCTAATTATTCTTGGCAGTTACTCGAAGTGCTTCCTACAGGACTTTCCTGACTTTTGCCATTTTTTCAAAAGTACTGACTTCTTTGAATATCCCTGACCAATGAAATTCCCTGACTTTTCCCTAATTTCCAGGTTTTCCCTGACCTGCGCTGAAATAGTAATACAAAAAGTAGATGAAAGTCGTATGAAGTTTCATACATTTTTGTAACTACTAATGAAGAAATTCCGAATGCACTTTGGAAACAAATCAGAAAATTTATTTTTCCAGGCTGGAAGAGGCATTCCTTTATCTACTGCAAGAAAATAATCGTCGAGCTAAGCCAGGGCTGGCACGTTTCGCTGATCCACCTTTTTCTTTTCTTCTTTTTTTTTCATCTGCTAGCCTTCGGTGTTCGCTTCTCTTTTTTATTTTCTGTTTCGCGACGCGAGTAACTAATCCATTTACCCGTAAAGAAGTGGATACACGTTAACGCGCTCGCTCGTCCCTTCCTCTTTATCCACCCCTTTTTCGACCAGTGGCCCATCATCCAGCACTTCCTACTCGTTAAGTATCTCAACTCGACTCAACAGCAGGAGCTTTGTTTTATAGGATTTTATAGTTTTCAATTACGATGAGTCCTGTTTTTCTGTTTAAGCTGAATTTTTGTTTAAATTAAAAAAAAGTTTAGTGTGACTGAAGTGTTGTCTAGCAATAAATAAAACAATATTTTCTTGTACTACTGAATGCTTTATAAATATTTGTTTAGTCATACATACATTGAAATTACTTAATATAGGCAGTTATTAAAACTTGTTTCTTTGAAACTTTTTTTTAATACAATTAAGAATCACCTAACAGTTTTCAATAAACTGAACGTAATTAAATACTTGATACAATGAATTATGTCTTTCAGATAAAAGAAAGTGACACGTATTTTTGTGATTTGAAGAAAATCTATGAAGCTACGTGTCTCCGAATTTTGACGCCTATTGAAAAAAAGCACACACTTATTTTTTCTCAAAAATTGTGTTTTTTTTCGATCTTATTTAAAGATATTCCAATTTCATTTCAAATATTTTCACGATTAAAATTATTTTAGAATCTTTTCAAATCTTCTGAATATTTCTTGAATTAATTCGATTTTTTTGGTCATTTCTTAGTCTTGCCAAATTGAAATATTTTGCTTCAAAATCTTCCAACTCTTTTTTGAAATTTTCGGAAATTATTTGAAATGTTTTGAAATCTTTTTCAATTTTTTCTTGAAATTAATTTTTCAAAATATGAAATCATTGCAAATTTTTCCATGAATCTGAAAGATTTTTTTCTCAATGTTTTCAGCACTTGTAAACCTTCTAATCTTTTAGAATTAATCAAATTCTTCTTGAAATCTTTTTTTTTTGTTTGCAAAAATAAAAAATTGCCTCAAAATCTTTCAGATTCTTCTTTGGCAATTCTGGAAATATTTTTAAATGTTTTGAAATCTTTTCAAATATTGTCGCAAAATTTTTTTCAATTCATTGAAACATTTCAAAATTCTTAAGAAGCTCCTTTTTTGGAATCTACAATCCTTTTTAATTTTTTGAAATCTTCACAAATTTGATTTATTTTAAAATCTTTCGGAAACTTCGAAATATCTCTCAAACTCACTCCAATTATTTCTGAAACGTTGTAACCTTGCAAAATTGAGGCCTTTTGCTTTAAAATCACCTACTTTCTGCTTCGAAATTCTGGGACAACATTTGAAATCTTTTGCAGTCTTTGCCAATTTTCTCTAAAATTAATTTTTTCAAATAAATACTGATTTGAAATTTTCCTAGGAATTCAGCATTTTTTGTCTTGATTCTCTTAACACCCATTAAAGTCCACTTTATGTAATATTGTTTCCAAATACTGAAAATTGAAGAAAAAAATTTAATCTTCCAGCTTCTTTTCCGAAGCATTTATGTATATGGCAAAAACTTGAAATTATTGTTTTAAAACAAAATCTAAACCATTGTCATATAAAACTAATCTCAAATCTTTCAAAATGATTAAAAAAATTATACATTTTTTTTAGAATTCTTCAATATATCCTTTTGCCTATAATTTAATTTTTCTTCACTGAGAAAAGGATTTTTTTGATTCAAACAAAAAGATTTGTTCAAATAGATTTTTTTGATTCAACACACCTTCTTTATTCTAATTAACAATACATGTATTTAATTTCAATATATGGAAGATATTGAAACTCATCAAATAAAACAAATTATTTGTTTGACACGATTTATTTGATTCAAATAAACGATTTAATTAAGTCAAACAATAATTTTGTTTAAACGTCTTATACTTAAATTAAAGAACGTATTTATTTGATTTGAACAAATAATAGTTCTTCGTGCATACGCGTCAGTTTCGGGGCGCTGCAGGGCCACTTAGCTTTAGACATTCAAAATGGTGCTGAATCGTTGGATAACAGTTGAATGAATCAGCGTGTTTGCTCGGGATGTTTGTATTGCGAAAATTGCTGCAAAGCTGGGACCTACCCAGCGATTTAATCGACAATTTTGAAGGTAAGTTATCTTCTTACTATATTTTTAACCCTATTAGAACGATTGCAGGCTTTATTTCGAGTTTTTGAATTCTCAGAGTGTCCTCTAACCTATAGCGGCGTGTCTTAGCAAAAAACACAGGGCAATGTAGGTTAATGTAGTGATGGGTAAGTTCCTTTTATAAAGTAACCAGTTATCGTTTCGAAAAGTAACTTTTTCTTTAGTAATTTTGTATTTGAGAAAAATATGCTGATGAAAATATTTGACGCTTATTTCTGTCTGATGTATACGCAGTGTTGCCACGCAGTCACTTTTAGTCACTTTTCTTTCTCAAATCTTTTTTTAGTCACTGTTTTCAGATAAAGTCACTATTGTCCCTCCTTTAGATGAAAATATCACTTAAGTCGCTTCTTTTAACCCGTAGAGTCCACACTCCAACTGCGCATACGTAAAGTCCACACTAGTGCGAATTGGGGTTTCAAATTTTTGAGCATTACCAATTCTCTTGAAATGCAGGCAAATTCAAATTAGAAGTAGTGTTTTCAATGTAAAAATTTTATCAGAAATTTGATGGTGATGATGACTTTTTGATAATAATTAAATCTGTTTTCAAGAATAAGAATTTTCGAAAGTACAATTTTGGAAAAGTCACTTTTTCTATAAAAAGATAACATTTTCTTTATATTTCATAAAAGTGGATAGGTCCAACAAGGTTTTAAAGCTAATATATTGTACTTTGAGGGTAAAAAACATTTTTGGAAAAAAATGAAAATGAATATTTTCTAATAGAGTGTGAATTTGGGGTACTTTTGGAGTATAATTCTTTTAGAGCATAATTCGATAATTTATGAATAAAAATATCGTTTATCATTACTTTTTCATCAAATATCATAGTGAAATTAGATGTCAAAGTTTTTCTAAATTCTAGCCGATAAAATGAGTGCAGAATTATGTTTATTTCCCTACTTCTAAAGTACCCCAAATTCACACACTTTAAGAAAATATTTATTCTCATTTTTCTTCAATAATGTTTTTTTTCCTCAAAGTACAATATGTCAGCTTCAAAACCTTGTTGGACCCGATCCACTCTGATGAAATATAAAGAAAATGGTACATTTTTATAGAAAAGTGACTTTTTTCAAGCTTGTACCTTCGAAAATTCTTTTTTTTTAAAACAGCTCTCATTATTATTGAAGTTTCACTATAACCATCAAATTTCTGATAAAATTTCATACTTAAAACACGACTTTTAATTTAAATTTTTTGCATTTCAAGAGAATTATCAACGATCAAAAACGCAACCATAAAGTCCACACTAATACGAATTCGCACCAAGTCTAACTTTTTAACCCGACATCAGGGGTAGTAGCACCAGTGTGGCCTTTACGAGTTAATAAACTCAAATGTCTTAAATAGAGAACTCAAGGATTTATAAATTTTATTAATTTTTTTTAATCTCCTTCGAATAATTTTGAATTCACCTTGAATTCATTGAAACTCCATTCAAGTCAACTGAATTCAATGGAACTTTTTCGTATTCAAAATTCTTTTAATTTACTCTGAAGGCTTTTAAATGCAGTTTGAATTCTTATGGATTTTATTTATTCTTATTCACTAATTCTATCCATTCCTAGTTATCTGAATTCAATAGAATTATTTGGATTTTAAAAAGTTGTCTTTATTCACTCAAATTTTTCTAAAAGCAATGGAATATTTAGGAATTTTTAAACTTTTTTCAAATAATTTAAATTGATTTGGAATTTACCATGAATTCCTAATAATTCATCATTGATTATTTTTAATTCTTTTGAATTCTTTGAAATTCTCTTGAATTTGTTTAATTTACGCTATAGGTTTTCTTAATTTACCCTGAAGTCTTCTAAACTTGTCTTGGATTCTTTAGCATTTCATCAAATTCTCTTGAATTTTCTTGAGTTTTTCTCAATTCATACCAATCTTAATGAAAGTAATAAATCACCATTTTTTTTAATTCACCCTGAAGTTTTATAAACCCACCTTGAATTCTTAGGTGTTTTATCAAATTCTCTTGAATTCCCTTGAGTTCTTCTAAATTCACTCTAATTTTACTGAAGTCAATGTAATATTTTGGGTTTTTTAAATTTTTTATAAATTTGCATTGAATTTTTATGAATTTCATCAAATTCTGCTTATTTCCCTTAAATTCCTCTGAATTTACTCGAATTTTATTTAATTAATAAGTTTCTTTTTTCTTTTTTAAATTTGTCCTGAACATCAATAATTTTGGACAGCTTCGTCATTAAATCTATCCCTTCTCGAGTCCGATATGATTCCTTTCGTACTGAAGAATCTTCCGAAATCTAGCCGCTACAGTTTGAATATTGTAAATGAAAAAGTAGTGGCAAAAGCAATGTATTGATTCTAATAAAAAAAGACTGATAGGGTAAGAGCACTAGTGGTTGGCACTGCGCCAGTTATTGGCACCCTCTCTCATTTTTGTTTAATTTCAAGAAAATGCAAACATTTATCGTATTTTGCTGGTATTATTTTTATTCTACCATTATTTCTGCGTGTACCGACATATATAATTCATACAAAATAATGTCAAATTTAGTTATAAAATAATGAATTCACTTCAGTTCTTAGGGTGCCAAGAATTTATCCGGTTTTCTAAAGAAAATGTTTAGCTGACAACATTTTTTAATTTTGTTCAAACAACGTTGTGAACAAGTGAATCTGTTCCAATTTTTGTGAATATTTAAAAGAAATACTTGCAATATAATCAAAATAAGGAATGAACCTCGGCAATAATTTATTTATTAATTTTAGGGGGGGTGCCAATGGAAATTAATATAAAAAGTATGGTCTCTAGTCGTTGGCACCCCAGTGCCAATGACCAGACCATGCAATTCGGGAATGATTTCATTCATTGGCACCCCTGCCTCGCCGGAAAAAAGTAAGGTTATGTAATCTCAAGACCTTGTGTTGACATGAGCCGTTTTACGTATTTCTGATAAAATGAAGTGTTAAAAGTGCCGGAACAACAAAAGTCGTTACTAGGTATACGAAAAATTAGCTAACAATTATAATAAATGAAGCTGTCATTTATATACCGGATATACCGGTAATCGTAACCTCCAAAGTTCTGTTCAGATAATTTATTATTTTTTTTAGACCTCGAGGTATAGGTAAATATTGGTTTCATTTAAATTATAAATGGAATTTTATTATCTTTATACATATTGTGTTTAATAATATTGTCTTATAATGTTTTAAATGTTACGCAGGAATTCATGTTATTATAAATAGCCAAAGTTTTTATTTAATCGGTGGGCGATTTATTTTGACTATATTTATTTATCCATGTTTGAATTTGTTTATTCATTTTTCTAGTTTAAAGTAGAAAATGAGTAACATTTATGGTTTTTATTTTATTTATTGCCATACTATTGCCCGTCAGAGAGTATCTCTGAGGAAAGAAAAACATAAGCCGAATAATACATATATGACATGGCTAGGCTTTATAGCTGCTGTCAAAGATGTTGGCTTGTCCAAAAACATAATTGATAAAATAATAATTTTAGAATTATTAATAGAAAATTTATTTCATATTTTCAGATGCACAATTTGTTTTTATCAATGTTTTAATGCAATTACAGAAGTTTGAAGAGGTTATGTGAGTGTAGTGCCAATCACTGGTGACGAGGGGTGCCAATAACTGGGGTTAGCAGTGCCAAGCACTAAAATTTTGGGACTACATGCTTATTTTTAATAATTTTTCAAGTTTTTTTCATCTTTGAATAATAATTCAACATTCCAGTGTGTTCTGCATAAAATTTGGAGTGCCGGTATGATTATCACTATTTCAGAATTCAATATTTTATGTGTTTATTTATTTCCTAAAGTCTAAATTTCCTCTTAAGGTGCCAATAACTGGTGCTCTTACCCTATATTTCGAAAGTAACTAAAAAAGTAACGATTTTTATTGATATTGTTAATTAATGACATTTAACTAGTTATCAATTCCTTACTTATGTACAAAATAACTTTGTTACCACTATCGTTGCCATACAGTGGCTATTTTTAAGAAGCTTGTTACTTCACATCACTAGGTAGAGAAGGGCACTCCGAGAATTTTAAAACTCTAGTTTTATTAGCAATTTTCTCTTGCTTTTATAAATACAAAAAACGTGTTTTTGACAAGGGTAGTCAAAGTTAGAATTAAAATTGATCAATATCGTATCTTTCAGTTAATGAAATTGACGAGTTTAATTTATTAACCATGTCAAAAGACGATATTGACGATCTTTTTCAAGGGCAGACAATCGGATTAAAATCAAGATTTAAGACGCACTTGAATGAGTATCGAGAACAAGAGATGGTAAAATTTTTTAATATTTTAAAAAGAAAATCCTTTTTACCTAATGATATTGTAGTTTTTGATGAAATTATATATGATATTTAACTCCAACTAATATTTTTGACAGCGTAATTGTGAACAGGGCTCTAATTTCGGCCACAAACGTAAACGAGACGACTTTGAAGATGATAGAGTTTTGAAAAAGTCAAATTCCAAATTTCTTGATGACGCTTATCTTAACCATTTCGACGAACGATTTAATAAAGAATGTTCTGAAGCTCAGTCGCTGCTAACAGACGATTTTTTAAGAGACGAGGCAGCATCAAAAACTAGAAAGCAGCCTAGCAACGATATAATAACCGAATTTGTTGACGAAGAGAGTTCTGAGCCCTTGCAACCAATAAATAGTGCATCCAACTGGAATAAAGGCACCCATACTCGCCTAACTGAAGCGGGTACTAGAGATCACTTCTTTGATCTGCATAATCTCGTAAGTTTACTTTTCGAAGAGTTAATCAAAAAAGAAATAATGAAATGAAAATTCACGATTAAAAATATTCTTCGGTGAAACACCCTGATACTTTTATGTAACAATAATTTATTTTACTTTTATTTCACTTATTCAGTACTCAATTCTAAGTTTGTGTGCCATCAGTTTATTAATAATTTATATTTTTTAGGACCTACAGAAGTTTCTATGCAATATTAATTCGGGTAAACTACTATTGTTTAAGTACAAAAATAGAGCAATAGACTATGATGGACAAAAAAAGTTAGTAGAAATCATTATTAATGGTCTCATGGAACAGCCAGTATCAGGCAGTAGTGCCTTCAACAAATTTGAGTTGTAAGTTTTTACTTAACTTCACACAGATCATTTAATTAACAATTTATATTTCTAAAATATGTATAGTTAAATATAAATATGTTTTACGTAATGTGCTATAGGTATATGAACTTAATGATAGATAATTTTGCAGTGAATAATTATGAAAATTAAACACAAATTTTCTATGCTTTTTTTTATTTTAAATGTTGGGAAACCTGGGAATTAATTAGGAATTTTAAACACCCGAAAAAAGCTGGGATGCCTTTTGAAAGCCGGGAATTATTTTATATTCCTTTTTAATTTTGCAATAAATATCCTCGTGTTTTGAAAAAAATGTGTTTTGCATTGTGCTTAATGTTACCAACTATCCCCTTAATAAATCGAAGATCATTTTGTACGTAAGATTTTGAAATTCATGTTTTTTTCAAAAATAAACTTTCCTTATATAATTTATATTTAAGAATTGAACGCAGATCTGGCGATCGTTTTTGTTTTCAAATATTAAAGTTGGATTTAACTGATATATGCACCAAAAAGTTATATTTTGCATATATAACTTAGTAATTATATAAACTTAATTTATATAATTAATTGCTAATTGATATAAAAATGTTATAATTTATGGATACTCTAAATATTTCACAAATAAATTTTGACGTTCCGCAAGGAAAGGGTCCACTTTGGCGGTGCAAAGTTATACGCATAGGAAAATATATACAAATCAATTCCCGATATGTTAGGCTTAGAATTAACACTTTAGATTGAAAACCGAGGCATAGGGGTCACTTTGGAAATTGGAACTTTGAAAAACCGGTTTTTAAAAAAAGCTTATTTGAAATTGGCGAGTGTCATAAGCTTACGTGTTATATTATTCACTTAACTATAAAATTTACCCATCTCCGGTTACTTTCGAGACATACGTATAATGTTACCAGATAGAGCCTCAATTAAAGTATGATTTCCTATCGAAAAACCAACATTTTTTCTTTGAAGTTCTAAAATGTTCAATCCTTTTCAAAAGGTATATGATAAATTAATTACTGTTGAATAGGGCGTATCGAAAAAAATAAAGTTGTTTGCGCGAAGTTCTAATAGCAATGAAAACTTTCTTCTGGGAATCAAAAACACTCCCCTAAAGTTTCATAAAAAAAAAATTCCTTCTGTCTCCGCATCGTAGATGTAGCTAAAAATCACAAAAAACGAAGCACTTCTTCAAATTTGAACAAAATTTTTTTTTGACATTCAAATTATCAATAAAAATAGTTCAAAGCAACTCGATTTATACCTGTATAGCGATAATTCCATTAAAATATTTTTTACCCTCCTTAATTGACTTTGTGGTTTTAAAATATCGAAAAAAATCGACCTTTTCGCTATTTTCTTAGAGTTACGGCAATTTTTTCGACTATTTGACCAGGAAATGTCTGATATACGTTAAGTATAATGTATTTTAAATATTTTACACAAATAATATATGCAGAATATCGATATACCTCGATTACCTCCTCACTGAGCAAGTGTAAATCTAGGTACACTTGAAAACATTTTTACCTTATTTAGATACCGAAAATTTATTATGTTTTGAAATAAAGAGCAATATATCACTTTTAGATATTTTCTTGTGATCCAAAATCAATAAAAATGATTTTAATATCGACATTCTGCATATATTATTGGTGTGACATATCATGGTCAAACAGTTGAAAAAATTGCCGTAAATCTAAGAAAATTGGGAAAAAGCCGATTTTTCGATATTTTGAAATTTCAAGGTCACTTAGGTAGGGTAAAAAATATTTGAATCATTTTTTGCTATGTAAGTACAAATCCACTTTCTTTGAATTATTTTGTCTGATAATTTATATACCGAAAATTCATTTTGATGTCAAATAAAGAGCAATATATCACTTTTAAATATTTTCTTGTGATTCAAAGTCAATGACAATTATTTTAATGTCAACATTCCTTATATATAATTGTTGCAACATATCGCAAATTCATTCTGATTAACGTATATCACACATTATATGGTAAAATAGTCGAGAAAATTTACCATAAGTCTAAAAAAATAGCGAAAAAGTCGACTTTTTTCGATTTTTTGAAACTTCAAAGTCAATTAGGGAGGATAAAAAATATATTAATGGAATTATCGCTATACAGGTATAAATCGACTTGCTTTGCACTATTTTTATTGATAATTTAAATCTAAAAAAAAAAGAAAAATTCTGTTCAAATTTGAAGAAGTGCTTCGTTTTTTGTGATTTTTAGCTATATCTACGGTGCGGAAACAGAAGAATTTTTTTTTATGAAACTTCAGGGGAGTGTTTTTGACTCCCAAAACAAAGTTTTCATTGCTATTAGAACTTCGCGCAAACAACTATATTTCTTTCGATACGCCCTACTGTTGAATAATTAATATTATATACCTGCAAAAGTAAACTTGGAAAAAAATTATTTTTGATCAGAAAATAGCCGAGGATTTTTTTCGGAAGTTTGAAGGGCACCTTGCAATCTCCTTATCTTTTTGTTTAAAGGCCTCAATTAAAAAATCATCACTTTGCCATTTTGGCTTTGAAGATTAAAGAGGTTTTTCCAAAAGAGGATGAGCGGGTGTACTACATAGCTCCTAAAACAGATGGACCTGGGCAAGTGCTTTCTAAAGGCAAGCTTCCAGATAGATACCGAAACTGGCTGACAGCTCAAAAAAAAATTGGGCTAATCACTCGAGCAGAAAGAAACTCCAAAGATGAAGATAGTGGCTCTGAAGGAGAATTAGATGTCTTTCGTAAGGATATAAGAAAGACAATTAGTTATAACTGCGCATAGCAATATACTGATTTTCCTAATTTATAATTACAGTTCTAGATGAAGAACGTTCAAAGAATGAGGCAGTACAATGGCTTACAAACAATTTCGAACCATGGGACTCAGTGGTTCCAGTCAGCTCCTGGTAAAATCGAGTCCATATTTAAACAGTGGCCTGTTTTAAGGCAGCCACGTGGATTAGAATTGGTATTTATCAGAGAACTTATAGGCTATTTTATATTGAAATATAAGAGTGTGAGAATATAAAATGTAATAGAGTTATTTGTACAATTACAGATTTCCAGCGATTTTGTGTTTCAATTTGAAAGAGAAGGCAAGCTTTTTGTCGAATGGCCTCAGTTTTACAGAAAAACTTTCACTTTAATGACAAATGAAATAAAAGATAAAACTGCTTTATCCTTGTTAGCTACTCTGGAGCTTCCTGATATTCCCGAGGGTATGTCTAATTATTAAAAACTCATGTGAATGTTACATTTTTAACGCTTGTTTTAATTACAAAATTCGCTTTTTTTCTTGAGTTTCCAACAGTACAAAATAAAATTTCCAATTTTCATCATTTTTTAACAGTTTAATTGTTAAAGGTTAAATGTTAAACTTACGAAAATTGAGGAACATTTAAAGTAGAATTTACAACAGTTGAAAACTTGTTTGACAGTCTTCAATTTTGAATCTTTTTCTATTTCTATTTCTTGAAAATTCAATTTTTTTCGACCCAAAAATACTAACGTAATCCAAAATTGTTAAGGACTCTAGATCTTGTTAAAATTATGATGATTTTTGTTTGAAAACAACAGGTTTTAATTGAAAATGCCAAGGTAACCGTCAATTGTTAAAAAATTATGAATCTAATTTGAAATTGAATGATTTTTTAATAAAAATGTAAATTTCTAACGAAAAAAATAACAATTCAAAATTCTTCAAGTTTTCAAATTTTATCATTTGAAACAAACATCATTGGATTTAATTCCAAAATGACTTTTTTCTATTCATATATGGTTTCCTATGATTTTTCTTATTAATAAGGATTATTTATAGAGTAAATTTTCAATATTTCAAATTTAAGATATAAAATCACTTCAAGTAATAACAAGTTGATCAGGATTTCAACAACAGTGATTTCAACATTTTCGTGATATTTCATTACACCACTTTTTTAGATAGGATTCCACAATACTGTCGATAATGATTTATTGATTTATTTCACGTAGATTATATTACAAACCGGAAATTTATGATTTTAAGAAAACCTTGTTTCCTCTTTTGTTGATAAACTTCGAGGGTTTAACCGTTAGAAATTTAGATGAACACCAGAGTTTAAGAAATCTAAGAATTCGAAAGCAAGTGTGCAACTGAATTTATCAGTGTTGGTTCTGCTCAAGCGGTCTGCTAGGGATTAATATTTCACGATTCAGTTTTTTTACGTTTTTTAATTATTGGATGTTAAATAAAATAAAAAATTTTTGTAGAAACGAAGAATCTGAAGCTTCTAATGCTTTTGCCAGCGCTTGTCCCGCCTATCTGCAGATTCAAATCGACAACGAAGCCAGTTAAATACTGGAAACCAAGCATTGGTAATTCACAAGATACTTTCATTTTACATCAGAAAGTACGTGTTAAAATCAACATATTTTCTATCATTTTCAAACTTTGTAATACAAAACAGTTTGCACAAATAACCTAATATTGTTTCAGATTCAGGGAACAATCGACAAAACGTTAAAGGAGATAAAGGAGAAACACTGTCTATTTGGGCTGACATTGCAACCATTCGTCGTGGTAGTTGGACCAACCCTGGAAAATATTAACGCAATTTACGTCTATATCGATTCCTCGAGGTATAAAGTGTCTGGAATTTTGAATGCAGTGGATTTGTGCTATAAAGCATTTCATGTTCTCCACGGTGAATATCCATCCGCTTCTGAGCAAGTATGGTTGCTATTACAAAAAGCAATTTATAAGCAAGATACCGAATGGGATAAAACGATCACGGGCGTAAATACTATATTAAGATGCTTGAAAGAAATTCAGTGACTTTAAACTAAATGCGTGAGTAAACCTACTCAATAGTCTATAGTAATTCTGACTACAATACAATCAAAAATTATTTTGCAAGTGCCGTTAGAGAGTTAGTCGGCATCGTTTGGTTGATGACTTAATATATTATAAGTATAATGCGCCAATGATATTTCTGCGTACCTGATAAAATTACAGCGACGTTACTTTTCTTTAATTGTGTACCTTATATATAGTAAAATAACAATATTTCTCTACAAATTTAGGGAACTTGACACTTGAAGCTATAGCTCACTGCAATCAAAATGTTTCTGTGCTATATTCGTGGGAATGAATTTGATAACCCATCATTTTTGGTGCGTCATTTACATCTTCAACACATGTTAGCTTTAAATAATCGGTATAAATGCAAGCAAAACGATTGCGTCTGTGAATTTCTAAATGCTCACTCGTTTAAAAGACATCTGCAAAGAAAACATAATTCAACTGCGACAGAAAGTACAGTTATAAATCTAGAATTCAATCGAACTGCTTCCTTTTTTCCAACGTTAGAAAAAATAACTGAAGAGACTTATTCTGATGAGACATTAGTACCATTGTCAAGAATCACGCCATTTGAATTAAGAAATGTAGTGAAAAATTCAGCTGTAAATTTTCTGGCCAAGTTACATAACCATAATTCCATTCCCCGTAGTGTGGTTCAAACCATTGTGGATTATACTCAAGATCTTCAGGGGGCAGGCCCCCTCAGCCTTTTAAAAGAAAAAGTTTCCAATATATTGGAAAGTGAAACTATCACTGAAGAAGATTTATTGAACCTAAGGCTTATGTGATAGGACAAACTGAGGTTATGAAATTAGACAAAGGTATTGAAGTTCGAGTGCCAACAAACGTTATGGGTCAGTTTATTTCAGTAAAAAAAATGTTAAAATGCTTCTTTGAATCACCTGGAGTTTTAAAAATAATTTTAGATTATATGAATTACTTAGAAAACGAAGCAGACTCGAATTTTATAAGTAACATTGTTCAGGGTAAGCTATGGGCAAACATGAAACAGAAATATCCGGGAAAAATTATTATTGCAGTAGGAGTAAACTTCGATGAATATGAAATAAAGAACGCACAGGGCTCTCACGCTGGAATTCAAAAATTAGGAGGGACATACATCTTTTTTCCTACTTTACCACCACAGTTTCGGGGTTCACTGAAGAATATTTTTTTAACCTTATTGTTTCATGACCGAGACAGAGAACAATATGGAAATCGAGCATGTTTCAGAAAGCTCCTGAAGGAATTAATAGAACTAGAATCTAAAGGATTATTAATTAATGGGGTGCAAATTTTCTTCGTCTGCGTGCTCGTAACGGGGGATAATTTAGGGGTTCATAAAATCTGCGGTTTAGTGGGAAGTTTTTATGCAAATCACCCTTGTAGAGTCTGCAAGGTTAAAAAAGAAGATCTTCACAAAGAAACTAGTGAAGATGAAAATTTGCTCCGGACTGTTGAAAGTTATGAAGAAGATCTTCGAGAAAACAATGTTTCTAACACAGGTATAAATGACTATTGCATTTGGAACGATATACCGTCTTATCATATATTTACAAATAGTTACTTTGACATGATGCATGATTATTGGGAAGGTGTATGTCAGTTTGATTTAAGTGGCATACTTTCATACTATATTATACAAAAGAAGATGTTCACTCTTGATGATATCAATGAAAGAATACTAGGATTTAATTATGGTCCACTTGACATAAATAAAGTTCCTTTCCTAAAAAAAGATAAACTCGTTAATGGTAAATTAGGCTTCTCTGCTTCAGAAACAGCAACATTTGTTAAGTACTTGGGCCTCATGATTGGAGATCTTATTCCTGAAGGTGATGAGCATTGGGATTTGTACATACATTTGCGTGAAATAGGTAATATCCTTGGGTTGGGACAGTTTCACAAAGACAGCCTTTCTTTACTAAAAAGCCTCGTTTCAGATCACCATAAACTATACGTCAGACTTTTCGGAGAAGTTTTAAAACCCAAACATCATTTTCTTCTGCACTACCATCGAATAATAGAAAATATAGGTCCGATTATTAACGTTTGTTGTATGAGAACCGAAGCAAAACACAGACCTTCGAAAATAGCGGCTCATTTGTCCAGTTCATGTGTAAATCTACCATACACTGTAGCAACTAAACATCAGTATCAGATGTGCTATAACTTCATGTGTCAAGATTCCCTTACCTGCTACGTAGAGTTGAGTCTTACTCAAATTCTGTGTGATGAAGAATTAGCTCATTTTCGACGTTATTTAGACTCTAATTTTGCAACTGATTCTGTTGCGAGCTCCGTATCTTGGGTTAAAGATGCAAATGTAACTTATAAACCGTACATGGTGATAACAATATCAACGGATGACCACATTCTACCAAATTTTGCTCAAATTATTGAAATCTCAATTGATTCTAAACGACAATGCATTTTTATTGCGAAAAAATTAATAACTCTAGGTTTTTGTACTCATGTTGGGACATACGAGGTTTTTTTAACTAGTAAATTAGTTTCAATAGCTGCTGATAAGCTTTTCGTGAAGTTTCCAACGAGTATTCAAAATTCAGGGGAGGGTAAACACTACGTTGTGTATAATGAACGTTAAAAGAGTCTGCACAATATACATATGTAAAATACATACGTAATTTTTATTTTTATTAACCAGGGTAAATGTCATAGTAATATTGACGTCAATTCATTTACATTTCATTTATACTTTTAATGAATTATATTCTTTTCAACTTCAAACTTCTAAAACTCAATGGCTTTCGTCAGTACGTATTATTTTGAAACATAATGTGGCGTATCTAGGGTATGGCAGGCAGGGCTCGTGCCATGAACGCCATTCTGGGGGGGGGGGAGCACATGAACCAACATAAATTAGTTTTGTACACAAATAGGGGGGAGGGCGATTTTCTCTTTGCCATGGGCACCATTCTGCCTCGTTATCCCTAGATACGCTACTAGAAACATATCTTGTTATACCATCTATTTCGAGACATAATACATTTTCACAATGATTGACACCATCACGATTACTGGGACAAATACCCTATATTATTTATAATGAAAAATCCAATGTAACTACTATCCTTCTTGTTTGTGTTTTACAATAAAATTTTAATTGAAAGAATGATCCTTATTTTTAAATGCGTACTAAAACACAGTTTCAAAGGTTTTTTTTGCAATAATATTAAGCATGATCTTTTATTATAATAAATCAGGAAATTGCCAATATGGAAATTTTAAATTTAACAATTACAAACATATGTCTTACATATAAATACAATGTAAATAATAATACAGCACACATTCTCGAAATACTCGCTTTAACAAAACGTTTCATATTGAAACAAGCAAATAATTTTATTGAAAGCAACAAATTCCTTTTTTGAATCGAAATTAAAATTTATTTGAATCGAACGTAATCTGCAATTAATTTAACAGGAAAAAATATTCAACTTAAGCAAGAGGTTTCTTTCATTCAAACAAAATATATATTTAAATCAAAAATATATGGTCAACCAAAAAATTTGTTTGAATCAAACATATGTATGTTTGACTGTATAGCAAAGAAAGAATATGTTTGATTCAAACATAATATATTTGATTCAAACAGATCTTTTTCTCAGTGATTGTATCTCTTAAAATTTGAAAAAGGTTACCAATAATTATAGCCTGGTAGCAAAATCTTAAGAAAATAATTTTTTCCATTAATAAAAAATGATGAACATTAAACATTTTCTCCTCTAACAATGATGTTTGGACACATTTAGAAATACAAATAGGAGAGGAAAGTGGGAAATTAGGGGAAGTGAGGTGCATTGATGGAAAGAGAAATTGTGGAATTGATAGAAAATAAGTGAACGGAAGCTACTGCAATCGTCATACTCCAACATACTATATAAATAACTGCAGCGCCTAATTAATTACAATAGTATAACCGAAATTCCTTTACAAGATCCTTTTAAAGAAGAACTATCAAAGTACCCACAAAATATTAGATAGTCTCTGTTCCTTTTCAAATTATAGTGCTCGTAATTTTTATTGATATAATAATAATAACTCATAATTCATTGTAATACTTCACTGATCTAAGGTAATTGTTGAGAACAAAAACAAATTTGATAAACAAACGATTAACTGAAACGTTTCTTCAAGATTGTAAATTTGAAAACTTCACGTAGTATAATGAGATAACAAATACTATTCTGACTATATAAAAAACACTATAAACGATTGTACAATTTGGCGATTTTTCTTTATAAGTGATGCTTTTTTAGAAACGAACTCTAAAATTCATTTCGTATTTAATGCTTAGGGAGAAGCTTCAGGTTCCATTCATAAAAGACTTTCACAATTTTTATTGAAAAAATTCTTTATGGTCACAGAAAACTATGGATTTTTATTATTACCTTCTAATATTATTTTCCTTCGCATAATCAAGGATGAAGTTTATATTACACGAATAAAAAAGTTTTTGTGCGAGTTCAGATGCGATATGAACGTTGGATTGCGGAGGTTTCACTAACGAGATTTTGAGGATGAATCCTCTGATTTACATTTTCTAAAAACAAACGATGGTCTGTCTTCTCATATGGCAGAGTTAGTGCGTTTAATAAAATGTGCAAATGGAGCAGAACACATGTCCATCTTTTTCTTATGAAATTTATTACAAAATTTCAGCTTTTTCACTATTCATGTATCATAGTTGGAATGTTTACACAGTCCCTTAAAAAATTCAAGATTTTACGTTTCTCCTTTCAGAAGGTCAATTTTTTAAATGGATATACCAGTGTGCTTCATACATAAATTGTTCATTCTCATCTGTAAAATGATAAAAATAACTTTGTGAAAATAGTGTTTCACCACACGTTTATCGTATTCATCTCTCTTTCAACATTCCCCTCTTGAATATTCCGTTCTCCTCTAGTCATTACGAGACGTGAAATCACTTTCAATTTCTCTAAGTGTATCAGAAGTGTTAGCCGTCAAGGAGAAGGTTTCGCGACCTTAACTCTCGGATAAAATCATTATTTGAGCTTTCGACCCTGATCTTCAAATTCAGACCTCTAACCTTCGACCTAAAAGATACTAGAGTAGGGAAGAATTTTATCGAGTCAAATATTAGACAAAAAAACATAGTACTTCTAATGAAAAACTAGATGATTCGCATGAAGTAAGAGTCCATTAGTTTGCAGAAACATACTGAGAAAGAGATAGAAGGAGATACCGATAGAGATTCGACCTATGACCTCTTACATTTGACCTTTCACTTTTGGCATTTGACCTCAGGCCTATCTGAACAATGATATTTTTTCCTCACTTTTGTCCTTGTACAAGTTCTTTTACAAAGTTTTGTCCTTTTCGTCTTCTTATCTTTCTACCTTGACGTATGAACTCTCTCCTTTAACGTCTCAACTCTCACCTTCGCTATTTCACTCTGAATCTTTGCATACTTATCTCTCACCTTTGCCCTCTGCCCCTTGACTCTTGACCTTTTATGGATGGAACCTAATCTTTAAAGTTTCACCTTTGAACCCTGGCCTTCAACGACAGATTCAAGGATATTGCCTCTAACTGTTGTTCGTTCTTTTTTTATCATATAGATTTGACGTCTCGCCTTTCACCTTTGACCTTTTAACCTTGAAATTCAAAGAATGATGTATACCTTTTGACACCTGACCTGAGTATTCTCAATAAAAAACTGAATGTTTTTCTTGCGTAGAAAAAAAAATAGAAAGGAATAGAAAATGTCGAAAAAGGAATGGACAGAAAGAGATAGAAAGTATAAAAAATGGAACTATGACCTTTTATAGTTAACCTTTTACCTTTGGCATTTGGCCTCTGAAATATCTGAACAATGATATTTCTCCTCATGTTTATCCTTTCACTTCACAATCTGTACGTGTAACCTTTTTCTCCCCTTTAACGTTTGCACTCTAAACTCTGCCCTTACACTCCTCACCTTTGAACACTAATTTCTCACCTTTTACCTTCAACCTCAGGCTTTTAAACCATGATCTCTTTATCACTTCAATCTCTAACCTACTGATATTGCCTCTCACCTCCTTCCTTTTTTTAATTAATGAGATCTGACGCCTCACCTCTCACCTTTGACTTTTCTCCCTTGACTGAATTTGTTGAAATACAAACAAAAATTATATAGTTTGTATTTAGTCAACTGGATACTTATTTGCAATATTTTTCGAAGTATTTTCCATATAATTAGTTTTGTTCTAACAAAATAAACACTCCGCTATATTTTTGAACGTTAAACAATTTTTCAAGTCAGTTCTTAGGACACTTCAAAATAGCAAAAAAAATGCAAACTTAGCATCATAAAAAAATGTAAAGTTTGTGTAAACAAAACAAGAAAATATGTGTGGAAGATATTTTTATTTAATTCTAATCAAATCCAAGGAAATATGTAATATTTATGTTAATATTTCAACAAATTCTACTTCGATTGAAAATTATCTGATCTAAAATGTGATTTCATGTGATTATTTGATATTTAAAACTGTACACATACAAATTGGCAATAATATTTGCACACCTAAAAAACCTTGCATTCATAATGGAAAAATCAATTTACTGAAATATGCATTTTAAAAAACCGTTAAAAGAAAGAAAAAACGCTATCGTTACAGGAGGGGAGGGAGGGTCTAAAAATCGTTCAAAAAAGCGTAACGTATTATATGGTCAACCCCTTTAGCCCCTGGGCTATAACACGAACTCAAACATTCGAATTTTAACCTTTTACATTTGAACTTTGACGTTTGACCTTTCAACCCTGATCATTGAACTCAGACCTATAGCCTTCGATGATTGGAAAAAGAAATGCAACATCGATTCTTTAAAAGATAAAAATTCCCATTTTTTTCAACAGAAATACCGTAAATTACATATAAATGTGTTATAAATAATTGTCCAGTGAAACTGCTTAAAAAAACATCGACTTTCCAGCATATTCTGGATCATAAATTGGATTGCAGTGTTGGAACAAATTTCAAAATTAGAACTGTGCACGACTAAAGGGGTTTGCTGAAGAAACGAAGTTAAGATAAATTTAGTTATTCAAATGTGGTCCGTTGGTTTGGTAAAAACACAATTTTCATCGAGGGGCTACCTGTACTCTCATAAATCTAGCAGTGCCTTTTTCCCGTGGAAATGTGAAAAGGAATTATTTTGTTTCATGTAAAGCATATGAACTTTTACGATGGAGAAACTCGACAAATTTGATGTTTTGATTAGAAAAATTAAAATAATGAATGAACTATCACCGAGTTTTGCGAATTTACTAAAGCTACTGGAAGAGTTTACAATTTGCTCTAAATTCATAACTTGTCACCTAATTTTCAGTTTCAGTTAGGGAACGTCCATTAATTACGTTAGGATGACTTTAAAAATCTTAGACCTTCTCCCAATTATTTTCAACGTAGAACAGGTTTCATGAGATTCAAAAAAATTTGAAATAATTCCAGTGATTTGAGAATATTTTAACGAATTTCGAGGTATTTTAAGGTATTTTGAAGGAATACAACGTATTTCAAAGGAACTCAAAGTATTTATAAGAATTAAACATTTTTACGTTTAAAATATATCTTTCTCGAGAAAGTTGTGTTCATAACTTAAATTCAAGATACCCTCATGGGTTTTCGAAGGTTTCGTCATTCTTAGGAGTCAAGCTGGTAGTCAATGTATTCAGAATACATCTTCTTCGAGGAATGTGCGTTCAGAACTGAAGTTTTATTCACCTTGACCGTTCTTCCTGGGTCTTGTCGTTCTTGTCTTGGTGTTCAAAATTCATCTTCCCTTAAAAGAGTTGCGTTCAAAACTGAACTTTTAATTAATAAAATTAATAATTTTAGTAATTATTTTTCAACTCTGAGAAAATCTCTGTTTTCAGAATAAAATTTAGAAAAACCGCTTCCTTCTGCGGTCTACATTCATAAACCCACTCTTGTCATTCTGTTTTGCATACTGATACTAGTACGCCCGGAAGTTGTGCTCATTAATTTTTATTGATCCTCTAAAGCGATTCATATTAAGCTGGAATCCAAGATCAATATAGCTGCAACAATTTGATACCACAAGTTTTAGTGTGAAGTGGGAGGTAAAATAA
The DNA here is from genome assembly GCA_932178445.1 of Andricus quercusramuli. Classification (NCBI taxonomy): domain Eukaryota; kingdom Metazoa; phylum Arthropoda; class Insecta; order Hymenoptera; family Cynipidae; genus Andricus; species Andricus quercusramuli. The sequence continues at coordinate 115,592 of CAKNXH010000438.1, forward strand.
AAGAATACAAGTAGGTCAATCAAAACTACACGAATCAAAGAGTATTTCCTATTTTTGCATGAACTTTGAGTTAAAGTTAATAAAAAACGTTTGTGTATTGAAAACAGATTTACAAAATATTATGAATAAACATAACTTCCTTATCTTCAGAAGCATCGGTGACAAACAAGTATTAGAAATTTCTTAATTGAGGGACGTTCAATTAGACAAATCTAAACATTTTTAAAATTGTTACCATTACAAAGCTTCCTGTGTGAGGAAGCAAAAATAAATAATACCAATAATGATAAAATGTGTATGATAAAAAGGAAGCAATGTCAGCAGTTCAAACAAGTGTTAATTAGCATATTAAAAAAAAATGGACAGAAAGAGGTAACTTGCGTAAGAAATGCTTTGGATCTCCCCTCCCATTTATTCTTACAACATGATATATCTTTTGTTTGATTTTAAATCGAAGAAAAAGGTCTCTTCCTTTCATTGAAAATACATGACTTTCAACTGAACTCAATAAAGTGTAATTTTAATCAAAACTAGTTTCATGAAACACAGTAGACTTTTATCAGTGCGAATAAAACTAAAAGAAAGAGCATTGATGGGTGTGGGTGGATTGTGAATCGAGAAAAGAGACCAGGAGGAAACGGAATTAATTTCAATTGTGGGTGACGGAAATGGAGAAAAAAGGAACAGCAGAACACTAAACGCCACGAGCGGTCTTCGCCGATAACTATAATCGAATGAGGAAAGTTAATCGAACCATCGTCATACTTTATATATACGAGTTTAACTTGAGCGTGGTAGAACAAATGCGCAGGGCTTAAAATTTCGCGGGAAATCTGGCGTTGTAAGCATTTTGCTTCGAGCAATTTATATAACTATCTACCGCTTTTCTAGATAACGAAACAAACCAAAGGCTGACTCTATTTCACGTAGTGCAGTACTGTAAAAACTAGAAATTTTTTTTTAAGGTATACATTTTTGCGTGTCCTTCCTATGAATATGATAACTTCATGCTGTTATGTGTTTGCAATGTGAAACAAATTACTGTGGGTTCCTACCAGAGATCTCATTTTAGTACCACTTGAGACTGTTTTTTCTGCGTCTTATTCAACTACCTAAAACCAGCCCAGATGCATAGAATGTTGAGCAAACTGAATACAAGTATGAAGAAGATGGACCTCAAAATTTACGTAAATGAAACAAAAATTATGGTGTTTTAAAGAAAGGGTAAGAAAACAATATACAACATTGTCGTCAATGATGAGAGAATGGAACGAGTTGATAAGTACGTATATCTTGGTAGTCTATTCACTTGTGATGGGAAGATAGATGAGGAGTTAGATAGGCGTATAAACAAAGGTAAGAAGGTTATCGGTAGAGCAGGGCCCATTATTAAAAGTTAAAATATATATCAATATTATATCAATATAATATTATAATATTATATCAATATCAATATTTACACAGATTGTGGTTTACAGTAGTGGAACCTCGGCCTATCAAGAAAAGGATAAGGGTGACATTAACGCGACTAACATGAAATTCCAGCGTATATTATGCGGCAAAACACTGATGGACAAAGTGCGTAATGAGATAATCCTCAAAGAATGTGGTGTAGAGGAGACACTAATATGTGGAAAAAAACTCTTTGAGATGGTTTGGGCTCGTTGAGAGAATGGAAGATAAACGACTGACGAAACAAGTGTACCAATGTGAAGTAAATGCTAGTGTGTCCAGAGGTGTGTATGAGACCCAAATGCGAAAAGACATAATAAGTCACAGGAACATAAGAGCTTGCATGTACGTGAAGGAAGCTAGAGAGGTATGCCAAGACAGAAAAGTGTGGTGACAAGTAGTTTATAAAAAGAGTCTCAGGGGAGGGAATGACGCCTGAAACAAAAGACCTTGGATACTCATGGGCCCGACTTGGAAGCTTCACATGATGACTTTGTGATGCTCTTTACTTGGGGTGATCGCTAGAGAGATTGATCAGCAACCTAAGTCGGAAGAGTGTTGCGGAACGAACGTGTTATTTGAACAAATGACATGGGAATTCTAGATCAATCTCAAAATCTATACCCCCTCCCCCAAATGACTTCCTTTTTCACCGAGTGAGTCACGCTTACCTCTCGCGGCCGCTGTGTAAGCATAACTGCGGTGAAAGATAAACTGCAAACTACACCACGCGATGCGCAGTTTCAGTGACAAGGGGTGGATTGGGGATGCCTACTTAGTTCTCAAGAGGAATAAATGTTACATTACTTCGCTGTGACGCCACTAATCGAGTAAAGGCCAACTTAGATTCTTCTGAACGAACGTGTAAGTCGTAAGTTCCGGCGCGGGTATTGGGGCAAATATTCAAAAAGAATTCAAATAATTTTCTAAAAATTTCGGGAAAGAATGTAAAAGATTTCAAAGCAAAATTTTTCAATTTCGCGAAATTATAAAATTAAACTACTTGGTCAAAAGTGGAAAAACTTTGTTTCATATAAATTTTTTCAAATAAAAATTCATCATTTTCGTTGGAAAATCATCTTTTTGGTTAAAATTGTAACGTTTTTGTCGAACATTCTTTGTCTGTTTAGTAGAAAGTTAATTTTTGTTTTCACTTAAAATTTTATGATTCCAGTTGAAGATTTATCATTTTAATTCAAGTTGCATCTATTTTATTTTTTGAAAATTTGAATATTTTGTTGATAATTTGTTTCTTTAATTAATTTTTTAACTGAATATTCAACTATGCTGTTTTTGGCTGGAAATTTATCTTTTTAAGATGAACATTCGTCTATTTTTGTATGAATGAAACTGTTTTTGATTACAAATCAAAATATTTGTCGAGAGAAATATCAACTATTGTATTTTTCGTTGACAACCAATATTTTTGGTTAAAAAATCAACTATTTGGCTTACAGTCTCTTTTCGAAGAAACTCTATTTTTTTTTGGTTCAAAATGCAATTGGTCGAAAATTATTATTTGTTCATTGGGGATTCAACTGTTTCGTTGAAAGTCGGTCTTTTTGGATGAATTCGAGCTTTTTTTAAATATACAATAAAAATATTTTTATTTGGAATATCAACTATCACATTTTTCGGTGAGAATTAATCTTTTTTGGTACACAATTTAACGGTTTGGTCAAAAATTAACTTTCTTGTTAAAATCTTGATTTGGCGTAGCTGAAATCTTCAAAAATCATTTAAAATTTTCTCAGGAATATTAGGTAAATTATATGCATATAACCTTGAGAACAAATGGAGTTGAAAAATAAGTAGTTATTCCAAATTTTATATCGCATTAAAGATTATTTTCCCCATGAAATCGAATAATTACACACGCGTGTATCGCACGATTGATGATGCTAGTGAAAATAAACAATGACTGAAAATGTTGCCATGTCTGTCATGAAATTTCAAAAGTAACTCTATGAACTCTATAAACTATACCAAATCTACGTTTGCGAATAGTAATAAAAATATATGTTCTATATTTTAGTATTTATTTGTACTGTGTTTATTCATGGAAAGTTCCTAGGGCTAGATGGCAGTATGAGGAACAGGTGATACATATTACAATTAAAATGTGACGGTGACCGATATAGCGATATTAAAATTGAAAATAGGTATTTAACAAGAGTAAAGAAATAAACTAAAATACACATAATTAGATGTGGTCTATTACCAGTTATACTGCGAATGTACATACGCAAATTTACATTCTTAAAAGTAAGGGCTCGTGCATAAATTACGTAACGCAATTTTCCGACAATTTTGACCCCCCCCCCCCCCCTATGTAACGCTTTTTCCGACTTTTCTCTGTAGTTTTTCACCATTATGTAACACTTAGCTAGACCCCCCTCCCCCCAAAAAGTGTTACGTAATTTATGCACGACCCCTAAATACATTCATCTGCACGATTACATATATTTTGAACTCAAGGACTTAAGTGTTACCAATGTGTAATTTTGAAAGTAGGATTTGAAGTTTCAAATAAGTAACCAAAAAGGAGCCATCATATATTCTCTTTTATCCTCCAATAAAAAACAAAATTATGTCCTGCCTTTTGTCACTGATCAAGAATGAATGTATCGTCTATTCTATTTTATTTTCGGATATTGGAATAAGGTCTATCCTGTTTGAAGAGTATTTCAACGATGTGTCTCTCCCGAATTATTCAATATTGGGCGAATAGACTTCAGAATATTGCATTGGAATAAAATAGAGATGATTCTTTCTAAGCTGCTGCAGATCGAAACTGTCTATTCTTTCCGTCTCGATAATACAATTCGATCTATTTTTATACTATATGTATATTATACTTTCTTTGTAAACATCGTAGCGTTGTTTCATTTTATGCAGTTCCGTTTAGTGAAAATGTTAGATATAAAGTGAAAGAGATTATCAAATCAGGAGGATTCATTCGAACAAGCAAAAGGAATATCATATGGAGCAGGGATCGCTGATTAAGTGTAAGTAACTTTTTCTTACAATTTTTATGTTCCGAAAACTTGAAACGCATTTTTCTCGAAACAACGTTTTTGGGCCCTGCGCGCACGATTTCTCAAAAAGTTTTAGAACGATTACTTTCAAATTTTCTACGTTTATCATAAATATAAATATAAATATTTAAATATAAATACTCTTGGAATTTTTAATTGTATCATAGTTAAATAAAACTAGCTGTGAATTCGATCTCGAGTGTTTCCACTTTGTTTGTATTTATAATTATATGGTGCTCATTTCACGAGCACTTTGCTTCCCGTTAGCAGATGTATTTGCTTCCTCATAGAGGAAGCATTAGTTATTTTTTTCAATAATAGACGATCCAAAGTCCTCATTTTGCTCAATTTAAAAATAGAAATTTACCAAAAATGAGAAATTACAAAATAATACAAAAAATGTTTTAAATACAAAGACAAATCAGACAAATCAAATCTTGCGTTCGAAATAATGATTTTTTGAGCTGGAAAAGGGAAAGGAAAAGTTCTGTAGCACCCTATCCCTTTCCCAGCTTTATGATTTCTTCACAAAAATTGTCATAATATTACTCTATTTTAAAATTTAGGATCAAAAGGTCTTTTCTATTCATGCATCAACTTTGAATTATGTCGATGAAAAAAGTTTTTCTGTTCGAAACTGATGATTCAGATATTATAAATGAGCAGAACTTCCCTAATCTTCAATAAAGTTTATTATTATCATTATAGTTCAATCGATTTGCCTCGAATCAAGAGATTTTTTCCGTTCTTGCATCAATTTTGAATTATGTTACAGAAAAAAGTTTTACTAAGTATAAAAAACCCTGTTTTCAAATATTATGCAATTTCACAATTTCCATACTCTTTAATAAAATGTATTAATATTATAGGTCAATCTATTCGTCTCGAATCAACACATCTTTTCTGTTCTTGCATCAACTTTGAATTATGTTAATGAAAAAAATTTCACTATAAAAAAACGATTTTCAAAATATATAAATTACCATAACTTCCCTAGTCTTTGATAAAATACGTTATTATTTAGGTCAATCGATCCATTTCGAACCAAGGAATCTTTTATATTCTTGCATCAACTCTGAATTACGCTAATGAACAAAGTTTTACTATAAAAAACCGATTTTCAAAATACATGAATTACCATAACTTCCCTACAATTTGATAAAATGCATTAAAATTATAGGTCAATCGATTCGCTTCGAACCAAGGAATCTTTTCTATTGTTGCATCAACCATGAATCATGCTAGTGAAAAAAGTTTTACTATAAAAAACCGATTTTCAAAATATATAAATTACCATAACTTCTCTACTCTTCAATAAAATGTATTAATATTAAAGGTCAATCGATTCGTCCCGAAACAAGGAATCTTTTACATTCTTGCATCAACTTTGAATGATGCTAATGAAAAATGTTTTACTATAAAATACCGTATTTTCAAATATTATGCATTACCATAGCTTCCTTACTCTTCAATGACATTTATTAATATTATAGGTTAATCAAATCGACTCGAATCAACACACCTTTTCTGTTTTCGCATCAACTTTAAATTATGTTAAAGAAAAAAGTTTTACTATAAAAACCGATTTTCAAAATATATAAATTACCATTACTTCCCTACTCTTCAATAGAATGTATTTATATTATAGGTCAATCGATTCGTCCCGAACCAAGGAATCTTTTATATTCTTGCATCAACTTTGAATTATGCGAATGAAAAAAGTTTTACTATAAAAAACCGATTTTTAAAACATTATTGAGTGCTAGAAAAAAATGCAATAAATATTTTTAGAAATCCTTCAGTCAGTTTCAAGATATTAGTGAGGAAAATAAGCTTTCCAAATTTCATCAATTTATCTGCAACCGTTTTCTAGTTATCGTGTTCACAAAAAAGCGTGACATCCACACATCCACACATCCACACATCCACATATCCACACATCCACACACACATCCACACATCCACACACACACACACACATCCGGACAATTGCTTAGAACATTGTATTAGACATTTTTAAATTAGGGAGGGTTTAATGAAATGAATTTAAGAATTTAAAAAAATGTTACCATTACAAAGCTTCCTCTATGAGGAAGCAAAAAAGAGCAAAAAACACGATTTTTGGACATTTTTTGTTTAAACTGCCGCCATTTTGTTATTTTGCAAAATAAAGAAAATCTGTTTCTTTACTTGAGAGATGTGGTAATACTTATGAAGGGAATTCATGATTAATTTGTTTCAGATGATGCTGGCTTGAGATATCGTGCGCGGAGTGGAAAGGCCTTTTTTGAGACACTTTTTTGTTTATTATTAAATAATACCCAAACTAAATAATAATTTCATGTGAAAAGATTGTTTTTGTGAACTTTGAGACAGCGTCAATAAACGCTGAAAGTTTCATTCAATTATATAGAGTAGTTATTGAGGAAAAATTCTTGAAAATCACCTTTCTTTTTTGCCAAGATAGTAGAATGACATCTTAAGATCAACTCCTGTGAGTTGAAGTGGGATTTTCTTGAATTCAAGATTAATTAAGCGTGTTCAAGATTGATTCAAGATGAATTCGAGCAAGTTTTAGCGAGTTCAAGACGAAATTAATCGATTTCAAGAGGAATTCACGCGAATATGAGATGAATTAGAGCGAGTTTATGCTTCCATTCATCTTAAATTCACGTGAATTTGATCTTGAACACATTAAATTTACGAAAATTCAAGATGAATCAAGCGAGTTCAAGATGTACCCACGTAAATTTAATAGGAGTCTGTGTAAGTTTGAGCAGGTTCAAAATAAAGTCAATCAATTTCATGATGAATTGAATTGATTTCAAGATGAATTTAGGGGAATTCAAGATGGATTCAAAATTAATTCAAGATAAATTCAAAAATAATTCAAGATGAATTCAAGTTAGTGTAAGCCTTAATCCGCTTTACATTCACGTGAATTTATCTCGAACAATAAATTCACGAGAATTCAAGCTGAATTCAAGATGAATTAAGCAAGTTCAAGATCTACGTGAATTTAAGAGAGTTTTAGGTGAATTACAGCAAGTTCATGATAAATTTATTCCAGTTCAAGATAAATTGATGTGACGTCGAGATGACACCATATATATTTACACGAATTCAAGTTGAAATGTTGAAAATTCAAGGTCAAATTACATTAATTAGTTAGGAGGAATGTAAGTGAATTTAAAATGAATCCGTGCGAATTCAAAATGAAGTAGCATGAATTGAAGATTATTATTTATTTGAACTCAAAATGAACTCACGTCAATTCAAGATTAATTCATGTGGATTAAAGATTAATTCAAGCAAACTTAAACTTTGATGCATCTTATATTTACTAAATTTATCTCGAACGCGCTTGAATTCTTCTTGAATTCTCATAAATTTATTTTGAGATTGTACGAATTTATCGTAAATTCGCATGAATTTGTTTTGAATTCGCGTGACTTATTCTTGAGTTCACATGAATTCATCGTGATTTCACGTGAATTCATCTTGAACTTTTTTAAAATCATCTACTTTATTTTGAATTCACTTAAATTGATGTTTAATTTGCATACATTCATTTTGAATTTGCCTGAATTTGTCTGGACCACGTGAATTTTTGAATTCGCATATAATCATCTTCAATTCGCTTGAATTGATCTTTAATTTGCATGAATTTATTTTGAGTTCGCATGAATTTGTCTGGACCACATGAATTTATTGTGAAATCACATATCTTTTTTCATCCCATCCTAAATTTGGATGAATTTATGTTGAACTCGCTTGAATTTATCTTGAAACTACGTGAGTTTATCTGTAATTCGCCTGAATTTAAATTAATCCCTTTTAAACTCATTTTTAAATTTATTTTGAATATATATGAAAATTCATTTTGCATAAACAATGCTTCTCGTTTCAATTCCGGCTTCAATTCAGCAACACTTCAGCTTGTGTAAGGACTTTTGTTTCATTTTTAGATAGTGATTTTGATTCTGCAGAATGCTTTTTTGGGTGGTACCCCTCAACTGTAATTTGTTGAATGTGAATTCTCTTTTGTTGAAGCACCTTCGGCTTTAACGAACACATTCTAATCACATTTTTCGTGCTTCGCACTCGATTAACATATGTCCAAAGCGGGAAATTTTCTATATTCTGTTCAACCCTGAAAAATGTATCATTTCAATAATGTATATTATTACAATTGATTCTCATGTTTGTATAATTGAAAAAGTGCTGATTTAATTTAGGCAACAAATTTTGAGATTGAATATTTTACTGTATCTCGTTTTTCCGAACATTATTTTTTTTTTATTTTTACTGCTATTTTTCACGATTAAAGAAAACTACATGGTTTATCAAATGATGATTCTTAAAAAATGTATAGATCTTTTTTGTGAACAACTTTTGTTGATTTATTTATTTCCCATCTTGTGCCGTTTTTCAAAAAATTTAATTTTTTATATTATGTTTTAATATTAAAACGAAAGCTACGTGTAATATAAAAAATTATTAATTACAAATTTGTATGTCTTTTTTGGGTGAAAAATTTTGTCTATTCATTTTTTCCGTATCGTCCACAGTTTGACTACAAAATGAAATTTTTTATTTTTTATTATTTATTTTGTAGCTCAAACCAGTCTTTCAAAAGTTATGAAGTATACAGACGACGATATAAAGACATCATCGAACACTTAGTCGAATCTGTCGGTCGTGAGATGAGAAGCAAAGGCTAAAATATGTTCGTAAACTCAATTTTTGGATTTAGTGTGAAGAACGATTCCGATGCAAAAAGAGAAATAGGAAACTTACTCCATCGAACTTTCAATCCTGGTATCGACGGCGTGAGAATTGAGACACCAGTCATGCAGGCGAAAGCATCGACCTAAGAATTTCTACCAAGAAATCTAGCCTTCCGCCGCAGAAAAAATAAGTCTGATGTTATATGGAATAAGCTTAAAAAATATTGCGCACCTTCAATATGTATTTAGGGTGCCTCAAAAAATTATTTTCTTACATTTTTTAAAACCTTAAATGGGACATTTCTTTTTTCGGCGAGAAAATTATCCCCTATTTTTGACAGAATTAAAACAACATATCTAGAGGTTGCTATCGAGGTTTTTATGTGGAAAATTGGACTTTTTCAAGTTCTAAAATTTTATTTTTTTCCACAATTTCAACTAAGTTATGAAAAAGCTTTTAAGGTGGGTATTAACTCCCAAAAATTATGATTTTGTGATAGAGTTGAGACAGGGAGGTCAAACCCATGCCTTTTTTTTCAATTTTGAAGCTTTAAGGAAATTTTCTAACTTTACCACTAATGATTTGAATCTTTTGAAAAATCATTTGGGGAATTCTTGTTCTACAGGTTGGAAATAGTTTTCTCAGAAAATAAAAAAATTGATAAACTCTTTTTAAAGGATAGTCTTTGGTACCTTATTTTTTATATTTACTAGCATTTTCCTAGTTTTCCGATTTGCACGGAAAAATAATTTCTAATACAGAGTACAAATTTTAAATTAATATTTTTTTCGAATTCACCTGATTTCTTGTTTCTCGGGTTATATAAAATAATTTGTTTAGATTCTTGAGAAAATTCAAATTAAAAGAGAATTAGATTCCACTAAAGAAGAAGAATTTGCAACACGATAGTAGAATGTTCAACCAAAAAAGATTTTTTAGTTAAAGAAGGAAAAAAATTTGAACCAAATTATTTGTGGGGCAGAATAATTTGTTATGAAGAAAAATTTCGACCTAATTAATAAATTTTAAAGCTTATTTTTTTATTTCCTTCTGACTTTTTACAAGTACAATTTTTCGAGGATTCTTGATAAAATTGAAATATATTTTTGAAGATATCATACATGTCAAAAAACTATCCAAAAAATTTTCAAGATTTTTTTTTCATTTTACAGGATTTTCAACATTTTTAGAATGAGAGGATGCATTGAGAGAATGAGAGAATGCATCATCTAAAAAAAATTATAATTCCAATTTCAAGCTTCAAAAACTTAAATTAAAAAATATTTCTTCTTTGATTTCTTAATCTTTCGACAACGAATCAGAAACGTTGAAATTAAGAACTTCTACTGATTCACAATGGTACAAAAATGATTTAAACAGTGAGAAATGTTTAATTAGTGAGATTTTAACTGATGAGTGGTAAAATCTTACTGATTCAAATATAAAGAGTAAAAAGTGAAAGTAGAAAATATATTTGACGATTTCGAATAAAGATGTTTGTGACTGAAAAAAATCTAGTACCTCTAGTTTAAAAAATTGACGTACTTTTAACATCTTTTAACATCAATTTAAAAAAAATTGTTCTCAGTACAGTTTTGATAGAGTTTTCTATGCCCTTTCTTTTGAACATAATTATTTTTAATTTATATTTAGAGTCATAAATCGTTGAAAAAGATGGTATTTTCAGATAAAAGAAAAGAAAGAAAGAACCCTACATTCGAAAGAGTTAATTTTATTTTCATTTTCATTCTTGAGGGTCAGAAGTTTTTTTTAACATTGCTCATGATTAAAAGGAAGTGCATGCACTTTTTAATATTTATTGTTTTCGGAATTTTTCAAATTTAAAGGCATTCAATTAAAAACCGTTCAATTTTTCAAGCTCCCAATTTAAAATTGAAGAATATTTACGGAAAATTAATTTAAATTCAAAACGCTCAAGATTAAACAATTAAAATATAAGAGATATAAAAAATAACATTTTCAAATGCAAGCTTCAAGAACCTAATCATTTCAAAGAGGCCTTGGAAGTAAAACTGTTTTAAAAAGTGAAATAAAAATCATTGAACAAGATAGTAGAGTTAAAAATCACTGAAATAGATGGCAGTTGAAAAAAATGCCTCATACATCATGATGCTCTGATTTTCTAGTTAAGTATATTTGATACTCAAATTGAAAAATTCTGCAGGTTGGAATTTTTTATTTCTTAATTAACAAACATCTTAAAGGTGATAAATCTCTACAAAATCTATGCGGGACACCTTTTCCATGGATTGCTAAATAATTCATTTCATCATAACTTCAGAATAGTAGACAATAAGTGATTATTTTGTAATAACCTAATAAACATGACGCATAATTAGTCAAGTTCATTTTTTTCTTCAGAGAAAGTTAATAAACGTGGATATTATTTATTTTATGCGAATAAAAATCTGTTTTGCTGGAATATTTTGTCAAACCATGAGCATATGTAGACATAACTTGTTAGATAACATCGGTCGATTGATGACGCATTCATATTTAGAAATCGCTGGTTAAATCTCTATCAAGAAATTTTCGAAGGGAATATTTCGAAATAATATAACGTTGTTGCCTGTGCCGAGGCTTCAATTGCTGAGGCACGAACCCCAACAAATTCGAGAAATGAATTGAAAATATTGAAAAGTGAATCAAAATTCCCAAATTTATGATAAGATTTTGGTTCAATTTTCTTCATAACAAAAAGACTATATCATAAGCTCAGAGAATCCCCGAAATGATCAATATTTCAAATCTTATACCCACTAGTATATCTAGTCTAGAAGCGAAGAAGATAATAATTTTTTTTCAAAACGCTCCTACAAGATTCTCCCCCAAACAGTTGCATTTTTAACAAAAAGTATGAATTTTCCAATAAAAAAGACGAATTTTTGACAAGATTTGATTTCTGAGTCAAAAAAGGTTTTTCATACGAGTAAAAAAAATTATATCCAAAATGTTGAAATTTTCAAGACAAAAAGCCGAGCTATCTACAAAACAGTTGAATTTTCAATCAAATAATTGAATTTTCAACCATATAATTGAATTTTGAACCAAAAAATGAATTCTTACTGAGAAAGATTATTTTACTAATAAAAAAACACAAATTATCAACGTATTAAATAAAATGTTAACCAAATAGTTGAATCTTTGATCAAGAAGATTAATGAACTTTCGACAAAATAGTTCAATTTTGAAACTAAAAGAATCAATTCCAAATCAAAAACGGGAAAGTTGAATTTTTATTTTAAAAAGTTTCTACAATTCTACAAGACTGTTGAATTTTCAACACGAAAATACGAAATTTCATTAAAACGTTAATCTTCGTCGAACAGTTGAATTTTCATATGAATAATTGAATTTTCAACGAAGAAGATTACTATTTTCGGCTAAAAAATAGGAATCCTCTACGAAACAAATGAATTTCCAACCATATAGTTGAATATTCATCCAAGAAGATTATTTTTTTTTAGAAAAGAGGACAAGTTGTCAACAAAATACATGAATATTCAACCAAATTCTGGAATTTTCAACCAAAAAGGTTAATTTTCTACCGAAGAAGATAAGCTTCCAACAAAATTCATGAAAATTCATGAAACCTGAAATAAAACAGTTAAATTTTCATTTTAAAGAATTACTTTTTAATAAGAAAAAAAGAATTTTCTACAAAAAAAGCGAAATTTTCTATAAAATAGTTGAATTTGTCACAAAAGAGTTAAATTTATCAGCCAGAAAGACTAATTTTCTAGAAAACACAGTAGTTCAATTTTCAACCAAAAAATTTTATTTCGCAATAAGTAGTTCAACTTTAGAGAAAAGAGTTCAGTTTTTGAGTAAAATAATGCATTTTTAACTAAAAAAATTAATTTTCAACAAAGCAGCTTAACTTTTGACTAAATCGTAGAACTATCTTTCAGAATGCTGAATTTTTGAGCGAGAAATACAAATTAATTGCAAAAAAGTTGAATTTTCAATAAAAAAATTTGAATTTTTGAGAAAAAAGATTAATGTTCTACTAAAAAATACATATTTTTGACAAAACACATAACATTTCTACTGAATAGTTTAACCTTCAAACTAAAATACATCAATTTTCCACCAAATATGTAATAGTTAAATTTATATTAAAAAAAAAATTCATACAAAAAAGTTAAGTTTTGTACCATATAGTTGAGTCTTCAACCAAATAGTTAAACTTTTTATAAAGGAGTTAATTTCTTACAAAAAGACAAAACAATTTCCAACAAATTAGTTCAATTTTTTACCAATTAAATGAATTTTCCACTGAAATTCTGGATCTTCAAACAAAAAAAATGAATTTTTAGTAGTTCAACTTTCAACCAAGGAATAGAATTCTCAACCTGAAAATATGAATGTTCCATAAAAAATGTAATAGGTGATATTTCACACAAAAATTTTGTATTTAAAATGAAAATTACTCAAACGTAACCCAAGAAATGAGAATTTTCAAGAAAATAGTTAAATTGATAACTAAAATGTTGAATCTTCATCTAAAATATTGAATTGTTCTTAAAGCAGTTCTACTTTTGACCAAATAGTTGAATTTTCAACCTAAAATATGAAATTTCAACAAAAAAGTTAATTTTCAACCAAGTAGTTTAATTTTCTACCAAATTTTGAAATTCCAACATTGAAAAACAAATTTTTTTATAAAACAGTTTAATTTTCAACCAAAACATATGAATTTTTGACTGAAATGATAAATCTTTAACAAAAACAAAAGAAATTAATGTTTCACAAGTTTGTTTAACATTGAACTGGGTAGTTGATTTTTAGTCAAGAAAGATGAATTCTCGACAAAAACTGTAGTATCGAAAAAGATTTCCATTAAAAATCAAAACAGTTGATTCCAGCAAAAAAGACAAAAGTAAAACAAAATAGTTGAAGCCTCAACCAAAACAGAATTATTTTCAACCAAACAGTTGCATTACAACTAATTAGGATGAATTTTTAACCAAGATGAATAATATGCTACTAAAACGACAAATATTCAACAAAACATCAGAAATTTCAACCGAACAGTTGAATTTTTAATTGAAAATACCCATTTTCAACCAAACATGGATATTTATATTTTCAGTTCAAAAAATTAATTCTGAACGAGAAAAAAATAATAGTTTTCAGAAAAATCGTTGAATTTTCAATCAAAGAGTTTGATTTTTTTATTTTAAACAAAAAGAGATGAATTTTGAACAAAAAATATAATAGTAGACTTTTTATCCGAAAATATTTGAATTTCCTTATTGGTTTCTATTAAATTTCTATGAAACTTCTTGAAAACAGGGGAAAAATGGAAAATAAGGGGAATAGGAGAAAAGTGTGAAGTGTACCGATTTATCATCAGGAAACCTAAATGTGATCTGAGTTCTTAACGTTACTTTGACGAGCCCCCCCCCCCCCTCGCTATCCATCGTAGTTTTCGGCGCCACCCCTTCTACTCAAAATTGGTAACGTAGTTTATGGATGTCCCCTCACTAATATTTTGTTTACAAATATTAATAATAATGCTGCACACTGTCACTCAGTGAAATCTCATCTTTTATCAGGAGGATGTTTCTTGACAGAAATGGAATTTCCTCTCAAATTTAAGTTAAAAAGGAATTGAATTCCCCGAAAAGAATATTTTTGCAGCAATCATCCTTTTGAGACAGAATTTGCCTAATTATGCAGCCCAATAATTCCGTTTCCATAAAAAAGACATTCAAGTGGTTCAAGACAAAACAGGCAACAGGACGATGCTTTTTTCTCAAGACAACTTTTCATCTGAGTGGTCGGGATAGAGTAAAATGGGTGACGAAAATGCTGTTTCTTCTCCAAAAAAATTTTCAATGTAAGAAAGCTTTGCGTTGCATCTCTGAAACATTCACAGAAACTAATCTTCAACATCTAGATGACTGTCCTATGGTTAAACATTAATATATAGAATTCATGAAAACAAAACAAGAATTCAACAATAAAATTTGGATAACCACCACAAAATGCTCCTATAGCAATTCCTGAAAAACAAAATAAAAAAATTTGTTTCTTTGGACAAAAATAGCTGGGAATTTCAAAAAAATATTATTCACAAAACTGTCCCTGATGACCATGTAATGATTTCTTTGGATGTTATTGCAATGTTCCCAAATATACCCCTTGAATTAGTTAAACAGGCAACTTTAAATAGATGGGACAAAAGTTTGGTACTCCCATAGGTTCAGTCATTTCTCCGATTTTGGCAGAAATGGTTATGGAAGATTTGGAAGTCTTTGCTTTCAAGGAGCTGGCTTTTGTTTTGCCCTTTTACTTTCGGTATGTTGATGACACCTTGCTGTGTGTTTCTCTAGCGAAGTTACAGACTGTTTTTGATGCTTTTAACAGTTTTCATCCAAAACTTCAATTTACCCACGTATTAGAGAAAAATAGTAAAATCAGTTTTTTGGACGTAGAAGTAATTAAAGGTCAGGATGGTAATATTATTACCAATTGGTACAGGGAAAATACATATTCAGGTAGAATTTTAAATTTCTTTCCGGCTCATCCTTTTCAAAACAAAATTGCAGTAATCAAAAACTTAGTCGACAGAGCTCTAGGTTTGTCCCACATTTTATTTCATAAAAAGAATTTGAATATTGTTAGGAATATCCTTTTTCTGAATCATTACCCTAAACAATTGGTTGAGCAGCAAATCACAATTAGAATTCAACAAATCAAAAACAAACAAAGTAACATTTTAGCTACAGATAATCAGAAGGGATTTAGAGAATATAGTTCTTTTAATATTTTTGTTCTTCCATTTTTGGTCAAATTTATAAAACTATTCAATTCATGATAAAAAATTTTAATCTTCGTGCTATTTTCCGTATACCATTTAAAATGGATTCAATAATAACTTTTGGTAAAGATCCTTTAGATAAATTTGAAAAGGGTGGTGTGGTTTACAAGATCACTTGCAAGATCTGTAAGATGACTTACGTGGGACAGACTGGCAGACTTCTTAATACTAGGATAGAGGAACACAAAAGTGATGTTCGTTTAGGACGTTGTTATAAGAGTGTTCTTGCTAGACATACGAGAGGGTTTGTTGATGTTGACCATGAGTTTGACTGGGATAATGTTCAAGTTTTACATAGTGAAAGTAATGAGAGAAAGAGAGAATTCATGGAAATGCTTTAGATTAAAAAACAAAATCATTCCTCTATTAATTTAGAAACTGATTTAGATAGATTAAACAAAAGTTATTCGAGTATGATTAATTACATTTAGTTTTAATGAGTCTTGACTTTCTCTTATTTCTTGTTTGTTCTGACGGATTAGCCTATTGACCCACATTCAGATCTCTGGTATCGAGGAGACAGCGTTGTTGCTTGGTCGCTGTTCCCACCTGTTTTAATTTTTCTTACCTTGATAAAGGTGCTGTGTGAGCACCGAAACGTTGGTAAATACATTGCATGCTTTTTTATTGTGATTTGATAATAATAAAAATGAAAAAGACGAAAGAAATAAAAAAGAGAAGGAAGGGGATTTGCTTGGTTGCCTTCTCATTTTTCTTTCCTCTTTTTTATTTTTGTCCAAAGAAACAAATTTTTTTTATTTAGTTTTTTAGGAATTGTAATAGGAGCATTTTGTGTTGGTTGTCCAAATTTTATCGTTGAATTCTTGTTTCATTTTCAGGAATCCGATATATTTACTTGATTATTGTACGTTAAATGGGATTTCGAATTTGATTTTAGTCTGATTTGAAATTCTTGAATTTCAGTTAAACATTAATTATGTTGACCAGAAAAATCTAGATGCCAGGGGTAAACAGCCATTTTTCACCGTGAGGTTTTTCTAAAATTTCTTGAATTTTTTCTTAACAGGTCTAATAAATTATCAAGAGTTAGAGCACTTCTCGTAGCCAACGTTTCGACGTTCCGTAACGGGACGAAGCGGAACAACGAAACGGCAGTACAGACCGTCGTTGTCTCTTTGCAGAGAGTGGTACAAAAGGGGTTGGAACTGTCGGCATATCTCATGGTTCGTTGAAAACTAATTCATTCTACTACGATAGGTAGTAGGGGACCATGGGCCGATTTCGGTAGTCGACTCAGAACGAGCCATATAATCATTCAAAGAATTATCTCACAGTAAATCCATAATATATTTTATAGCCCAAAGCTGACTAAAAAGGCACTTGAAAACAACAGTTGGCAACTATCGAGAGTATTGACTGTTGTAACTGTTTGCAAAGAACGCCCTGAATTAGTATTCCAAAATGTTTTTTTATCTCAAGTTTAATGAAGTACACAAGCAAAAATTTCGATTTTTGTTCACTTTGTTATTCCAGAAACCTTTGAAAGTTTTTTGAGCCAAGTTTCATTTCACAATCTTGAAAATTACGGAAAGTACAGGTACATTTGAATTTCATGGAAGGATGATGTTCTGAACTTTTCAAAACTGCTTTATCTCGTATTTCATTTTTTGTAACGGTAGTCCTAATGCGAGGGGCCATTCACTCTCGAATCAAGGAGTTTTATCGTTTGAAATCGGTATGAAATCAAATGCAACAAGCATAACACTTCGTGAAATCATCTGAAATCAACGGAATCTGAGTGGATCTTTTGAAAAAGATCCAATATTTTGAAATGAATGAAAATTGAGTGAAATCAGCCGAAATCTTTAAAAATATTCCGAAATCGTAAGCGAGTCAGTGAAAGTCAACGCGAGCTGCGAGTAATCACGAGCAATCAAGCGAGGAATCAAGAGAGCAGTCATAGTGTAGTCAGTGCATTCAGCGTGCGACCCTCCCTTCGTCGCTATGGGATGGCGGTGAGCTCACTATAGCACGGCCCTCTACAGTTTGTGTGCGCACCGACTGTGCGCGTTGCAACGCAATTTTGAAAACGTATAATATCTTCTGTTCTTATTTTTGATTTAACATTTCAAATATTTTTGCCTTATGTAGAAGTTTTTGAAAATCTAAAAAAAACACATGTTTATTTTGGAGTGATTTAAATGCACTCTTTTGTAAAAAAAAGTTGGATATGTCAAACCTGAAGTTTCTTTAGCTTGGACCAAATAGACATTTTGTTATTTTTGCTTAATGAGAGAAAAAATGTTGCGGTGTTTGAAACGTTTGAAAATCGCGAAAAAATTCCAAATTTCTGAATCGCGAAACCAATTTTCTTCCAAAAAAGTATAATTATAACATGTTTCTTTGGTTCAAAATGAAAAAATTTCACGTTCGACGTATTCACTAGTGAAAACTGTACATATGAAAAATTCGTCATAATTTTTGCACCAATAGCAGGGTGGCCGTTTTATGTCAGGTACACATTTTTTTGTCATTTCCCGGGGTTTCCCCGGTTCAGAACAATATTTCTGACGAACACTTGAAGCTAAAAATGTTTTCATTTGGAGCTATATAAACTAAACTTCAAATTAAAACACTCAAAAATGAACCGTTTTGAACTTTAAACTTTTAATATTAACGTTCAGCATTTTTTTATTTAGACTCTCAATAATCTACGCGTACCGATGGAAGCTCCTAAGGCACATCAAATGAACAATCTCAAATTAAATGTTGTTAAATTGCAAAATTGAAAATTTTAAACTTTAATAAGTTGTACAGTTTGAAGATTAAAAAAATATAAATCCACGATATCATATTCAAATCTCTAAATTAAAGAATAAATTAACCAATTTATAAATTTACAAAATTATATCATTTTCAGCAATTTAGTTGCAGAAACAATAGAAATTAAGCGATTATCATTTCTTACAACCTGAACATTTTTTATAATAGAAAATAAATTAAATGTATTGCAA